>JARGYO010005628.1:568868-790774 GCA_029206835.1 Rana muscosa
TAGTCAGGAGTCGGCAATCTCTCGGGGGTCAGTCAGGAGTCGGCAATCTCTCGGGGGTCAGTCAGGAGTCGGCAATCTCTCGGGGGTCAGTCAGGAGTCGGCAATCTCTCGGGGTCAGTCAGGAGTCGGGCAATCTCTCGGGGGTCAGTCAGGAGTCGGCAATCTCTCGGGGGTCAGTCAGGAGTCGGCAATCTCTCGGGGGTCAGTCAGGAGTCGGCAATCTCTCGGGGGTCAGTCAGGAGTCGGCAATCTCTCGGGGGTCAGTCAGGAGTCGGCAATCTCTCGGGGGTCAGTCAGGAGTCGGCAATCTCTCGGGGGTCAGTCAGGAGTCGGCAATCTCTCGGGGGTCAGTCAGGAGTCGGCAATCTCTCGGGGGTCAGTCAGGAGTCGGCAATCTCTCGGGGGTCAGTCAGGAGTCGGCAATCTCTCGGGGGTCAGTCAGGAGTCGGCAATCTCTCGGGGGTCAGTCAGGAGTCGGCAATCCTCTCGGGGGTCAGTCAGGAGTCGGCAATCTCTCGGGGGTCAGTCAGGAGTCGGCAATCTCTCGGGGGTCAGTCAGGAGTCGGCAATCTCTCGGGGGTCAGTCAGGAGTCGGCAATCTCTCGGGGTCAGTCAGGAGTCGGCAATCTCTCGGGGGTCAGTCAGGAGTCGGCAATCTCTCGGGGGTCAGTCAGGAGTCGGCAATCTCTCGGGGGTCAGTCAGGAGTCGGCAATCTCTCGGGGGTCAGTCAGGAGTCGGCAATCTCTCGGGGGTCAGTCAGGAGTCGGCAATCTCTCGGGGGTCAGTCAGGAGTCGGCAATCTCTCGGGGGTCAGTCAGGAGTCGGCAATCTCTCGGGGGTCAGTCAGGAGTCGGCAATCTCTCGGGGTCAGTCAGGAGTCGGCAATCTCTCGGGGGTCAGTCAGGGAGTCGGGGCAATCTCTCGGGGTCAGTCAGGAGTCAGTGGTCTTTGGGACCAGATCTCTGAGGTAATTCTCTGTCTGGGGTCTGTCAGGGGTCGGTGGTCTCTCATGTTTCAGTGGTCTCTCGGATGGATCTCTGAGGTATTTCTCAGTCCAGCGTCTGTCAGGTGTTGGGGGGGTCTCTCAGCTGTCGGTCTTGTGTCAGGTGTTGGGGGTCTCTCAGGGGTCATTAAGGTGTCAGTGGCCTCTCAGGGTCGGTGGTCTCTGGGACAGATCGCTGAGGTATTTCTCAGTCCAGAGTCAGTCAGGAGTTGGTGGTCTCTCAGGTGTTGGTGGTCTCTGGGACAGATCTCTGGATGCAATTCTCAGTCTGGGGGTCAGTTGTCTCTGTCGAGTGTCCTCTGTCGGTCCTGTCTGTCAGGTGTCGGTTCTGTCCGTCGGTGTCGTTTCTGTCAGGTGTCAATTCTGTCTGTCAGGTGTCTTCTGCCGGGTGTCACTCTCCTCTCTCTGGAGGTAGTTATGTCAGGTGTCGGTGGTCTCTCAAGGGTCGGTCCACTGTCAGCTGTCGGTGCTCTCTCAGGAGTTGTTGGTCTCTTGGATGGATCTCTGAGGTAATTCTCAGTCCAGGGTCTGTCAGGGTCGTGGTCTCTGGAATGGATCTCTGAGGGAAATTCTCTGTCTGGGGTCAGTCAGGAGTTGGTGATCTCTGAATTAATTCTCAGTCTGAGGTCTGTCAGGTGTTGGTGATGTCTACGAGGGTCAGTCAGGAGTTGGTGATCTCTCGGGGGTCAGGTGTCAATTGTCGGTCCTGTCTGTCAGGTGTCCTCTGCCAGGTGTCACTTTCCTCTCTCTGTCAGGTGTCAGTGTTCTCTCAGAGGTCAGTCCTCTGTTAGGTGTCGTGATCTCTGAGGTGTCGGTGGGCTCTGGGACGGATCTCTGAGGTAATTCTCAGTCCTGGGTGGTTCAGGTGTCAGTCCTCTGTCAGGGGTCAGTGGTCTCTGGAATGGATTTCTGAGAGGAAATTCTCTGGCTGGGTCAGTCAGGTGTTGTTGGTCTCTGGGACGGATCGCTGAGGTAATTCTCAGTTAGTGGTTCTCTGTCAGGAGTCGGTGATCTCTGGATGGATCTCTGAGGTATTTCTCAGTCCAGGGTCAGTCAGGTGTCGGTGGTCTTTCAGGGGTCAGTCAGGAGTCTGTGTTCTCTCTGCGCTCAGTCAGTGGTCTCTGGGACGGATCTCTGAGGTAATTCTCAGTTGGTGGTCTCTCAGGTGTTGGTCCTCTGTCAGGTGTTTGGGGGTCTCTGGATGGATCTCTGAGGTAATTCTCAGTCCAGGGTCAGTCAGGTGTCGGTGGTCTCTGAGGTTTCAGTGGTCTTTCAGATGGATCTCTGAGGTAATTTCTCAGTCTAGGGTCTGTCAGGTGTTGGGGGCTTCTCAGGGGTCAGTCAGGTGTCGGTGGTCTCTCAGGAGTCGTTGGTCTGTCAGGAGTTGGTGGTCTCTGGGACGAATCTCTGAGGTAATTCTCAGTTGGTGGTCTCTCAGGTGTCGGTCCTCCATCAGGAATTGGTCTCTCAGGGGTCAGTCAGGAGTCGGTGGTCTCTGGGATGGATCTCTGAGGTAATTCTCAGTCTGGGGTCTGTCAGGTGTCGGGTGGCCTCTGGATGGATCTCTGAGGTAATTCTCAGTCTGAGGTCTGTCAGGTGTCGTGGTCTCTCAGGGGTTGGGGGGGGGGTTTGGTCCTCTGTTGGGGGTGTTAGGGGTTGGGGGTCAGTCAGGAGCCGGTGGTCTCTGGGATGGATCTGCGAGGCAATTCTCGGTCTGGGGTCTGTCAAGAGTCGGTCCTCTGTCAGGAGTGGGTGATCTCAGGGGTCGGTCCTCTGTCAGGAATCAGTGGTCTCTGAGGTAATTCTCTGTCTGGGGTTGGTGGTCTCTGAGGTGTCAGTCGGGATTTGGTGGTCTCTCAGGTGTTGGGGTCGGTCCTCTGTTAGGGGTCAGTCAAGAAACAGTGGTCTCTGGGATGGATCTCTGAGGTAACTCTCGGTCAATGGTCTCTCAGATTCGGTGGTCTCTCAGGAGTCGGCCCTCAGTCAGGTGTTGGGGACTCTGATGAAATTCTGTATCTGGGGGTCAGTTGAGGGGGGGGGGGATCTCTGGGGTAATTCTCTGGTCCGGGGTTGGTGGTCTCTCAGGGACAGTCCTCTGTGAGGAGTCGGTGATCTCTGAGGTGTCTGGGGTCTCTGGGATGGATCTCTGAGGAAATTCTCTGTCCGGGGTCTGTCAGGAGTCGTCGATCTGTCAGGAGTCGTTTCCTCTGTCAGAGGTTGGGGGGTCAGTCAGGAGTCGGTGGTTTCTTGGATGGATCTCTGAGGTAATTCTCGGGTCTGGGTCTGTCAGGAGTCGGTGGTCTCTCAGGGGTCGGGGGGTCTCAGAGCAGTCATGGTCTCTCAGGTGTCGGTCCTCTGTCAGAAGTCTTTGGTCTCTCGGGGTCGGTCCTCTGTCAGGGGTCTCAGAGGAGTCGTGGTCTCTGAGGTGTTAGTGGTCTCTCAGGGATTGGGGGGTCTCAGAGGAGTCGTGGTCTCTGAGGTGTTGGTCTCTCAGGGGTCGGTCCTCTGTCAGGGATTGGGGGGTCTCAGAGGAGTCGTGGTCTCTGAGGTGTCGGTCCTCTGTCAGAAGTCTTTGGTCTCTCGGGGTCGGTCTTCTGTCAGGGGTCTCAGAGGAGTCGTGGTCTCTGAGGTGTCGGTGGTCTCTCAGGGGTTGGTCCTCTGTCAGGAGTTGGGGGTCTCAGAGGAGTCGTGGTCTCTGAGGTGTTGATGGTCTCTGGGGTGTTGGTGGTCTCTCAGGGGGTCGGTCCTCTGTCAGGGATTGGGGGGTCTCAGAGGAGTCGGTGGTCTCTCAGGGTTGGTCCTCTGTCAGGAGTCAGTGGTCTCTCAGGAGTCTGTCCTCTGTCAGGGGTCGGTCATCTCTTGAAGTAATCCTCGCGGCGTTGTGTGAGAGAAAGGGATGATGCGCGCTCCCAGCGTGCTGGTATCGGAGGCGGCGGCGGGGGCGCGCATGGAGGAGTTCCTTCCCACGTGACAGTGTGGCGGCCCCGCCCCTCCGGCCGTTGAAATGTCTGCTTCTCGCGAGAATACGGCGGACGGCGCGCGGTGACGGGATTTGGAGCCCGGAGAGCGGGGATTGTGTGCGGAGAGCCGCCATTGCTGTAGACCGGAGGGGGGGAGGGGCTTGTACCGGACAGAAGGACGGAGGTAACGGTGGCGGGTTTTGTGGCTATGGCCTCCGGGGACACGCTGTATATCGCGGCGGACGGCTCGGAGATGCCGGCGGAGTTGGTGGAGCTCCATGAGATAGAAGTGGAATCGATCCCGGTGGAGACGATAGAGACGACTGGTGGTGGGGGGAGGGGATGAGCTGGACGATGATGATGAGGAGGACGATGATGATGAAGATGAGGACGATGATGATGAGGAGAGTACCGGAGGGGGGTGGCGGCGGCGGCCCTCCTCTCCATCACCCGCCGATGATCGCCCTCCAGCCGCTGGATGAAGCTCCTCACCACCAGGGAGGTGATCCTCGTACAGACCCGGGAGGAGGTGGTGGGCTCCGAGGACCTCCGCCCCGAGGACGGATACGATGATCAGATTCTGATCCCGGCTCCCGGTACCGGAGATGAGGATTATATGGAGCACAGCCTGCTGACCTCGCGCCGGGAGGAGCGGAACACAACCGGGGGAAGAGGAGCGGGGGAGGGAAGAGGACCGGAAGAAGAGCGGATATCTCACCGGCACCGAGCCCCGGAAATGGGAGCAAAAACAAGTCCAGATCAAGACCCTGGAGGGCGAATTCTCCGTCACCATGTGGGCCTCCGGTAAGAGGGGGAGGGGCTCCGGTGCGGGGGCGGGAACGGGCCGGTTCCACACACCGACACTCTCCGCCGTCCTCACAGCCGCTCCTGGGCGCCGCCATCTTCAACCCAGTAATGGCCGCCCGAAAACATGGCGAACCGAGAAGATGGCGGACACAGGAGGGGGAGGGGAGAGAGAGAGGAGGCCGCGATGGCGTACTTCACACACCGGGGACCGGAAATACCGGGGAGGGGGACAAACCCCCAACTATATTTATAGATGGGGGTGATCTGTGTATATAACCTATCGATATAGATAATTGTGTGACACCCCCCCCCCATATATATATCTATATACACACCCCCCCATATATACACACAGAGCCCCCCCATATATATATACACACCCCCCATATATACACACAGAGCCCCCCCCCCCCCCATATATATATATATATCTATATACACCACACCCCCCATATATACACCACAGAGCCCCCCCCCCATATATATATATATATATATATATACACCCCCCATATATACACACAGAGCCCCCCCCCCCCCATATATATATATATATCTATATACACACACCCCCCATATATACACACAGAGCCCCCCCCTATATATATCTATACACACACCCCCCATAGATACACACAGAGCCCCCCCCCATATATATATCTATATACACCCCCCATATATCACACACACACCCCTCATATATACACACAGAGCCCCCCCCATATATATATATCTATATATACACCCCCCATATATATATATCTATATATACAACCCCCCCATATATATATATCTATATATACACCCCCCATATATACACAACAGAGCCCCCCCCCTATATATATCTATATATACACACCCCCCATATATACACACAGAGCCCCCCCCTTATATATATCTATATACACACACCACCCCATATATACATCTATACACACACAGCCCCCCCCCCATATATACACACACAGAGCCCCCCCCATATATACACACAGCCCCCCCCCGTATATATATATATATATATATATATATATATATATATATATATACACACAACACCCCCCATATATACACACAGAGCCCCCCCCATATTTATATCTATATACACCCCCCCCATATTTATATCTATATACCCCCCCCATATATATCTATATACACACCCCCCATATATATATCTATATACACACAACCCCCCCCCATATATACACACAGAGCCCCCCCCGTATATATATCTATATACACACACCCCCCCCATATATACACACAGAGCCCCCCCCCCCATATATATCTATATACACACACCCCCCATATATATACACACACAGCGCCCCCCCATATCTCTCTCTCTCTCTCTCTCTCTCCTCTCTCTCTCTCTCTCTCTCTCTCTCTCTTCCTCTCATCTCTCTCTCTCTCTCTCTCTCTCTCTCTCTCTCTCTCTCTCCTCTCTCTCTCTCTCTCTCTCTCTCTCTTTCATATATATATATATAACACACACACAGCTCCCCCCCATATATATATACACAGCCCCCCCATATATATATATCTATATACACAGCCCCCCCCATATATATATCTATATACACACGCCCCCCCCATATATAACACACACAGCGCCCCCCCATATATAACACAGACACACAGCGGGCCCCCTCCCCTAAATGCAGCTTCCACATTTATTTCCAATCGTGGATAGGACGGGCTGAGCTCCCTGCAAAGCCAGAAAACTGACCATGCTGGGATGGATGAGCTCTCTTGCCTAGTGTGGTCAGTTTGCAATAGGAAGTCGGGGACTGCGATGATCCCCCATAACACTCACCTTGTGAACGGGAAATATTGGGGGAAGAATTCGCTGTGTGTTGTCAGATGGGGGGGGGGATGTCTGGTGTCATACCTGACCCCTGCACTATGGAACGTTCACATGTGAGTAGAGCTACATAAAAATAATGCAATTCAAATAAGTCTGTCTGGTGAAGAAACAATATTTCACAATGCACCAAGAAATGAGAGATGTTCAGAAAGATGACTTCCACCTCTATGTCCTCCTATTACAGGAGATCGCACACACCTAGCCGGGGGCCAATCACAGGTCCATGAACTTCCATCGCCCCGATTGGACACCATCATACACCGACCCCCAAAGACAAATAAAAGCCTCCATAGCATAAAATCTGTGTGGTATTTATTGTAGTTACTGGCATAAAAAAAAAAAAAAACAAGCCCGGCCGGCTTAGATTTGCAGCCCGTTTCTCTGGGACCTGCGCGAACGCGGTGAAGTCAGCACGTTGCTGGCCCCCCTTCGCGTTTCGTCCCAAATGACGTCATTCTGGGGGCACGGGGCGGTGTGCGGACTCACCGCAGTATTATACATCTCTAAAAGACATCCACCTCATTCTGAGCTTTGAATGGCGGTTTTCAATCAAAACTCCATTTTGAAAAAGGCAATCGCCCACAACCTTTACAGCAAATAGAGAATTTCAAAGCTAATTCTGCTCAAGATGATATTAAGGGTGGTATGGAAAGTAAAAACATTCCCAACTTAATATTGTTCTGCATAGAGCTGACTAAAAGTCTGACTTAAATGAAAATCTCGTGGGGGGGGGGATAATTATTATTTTTTGCTTCGAAGATAGATCACGATTCTCGCGGCGTAACAGCTTTCACATTAAGGCCCCTTACACACTGAGAAGTTTTTCAGACGGTTTAGCGCTAAAAATAGCGCTGCTATACCGCCTGAAAAAAAACGTGCCCTGCAGTCTTCAGTGTGAAAGCCCGAAGGTTTTCACACTGAGGCGGTGCGCTAGCAGGACCGCTCCAAAAGTCCTGCTAGCCGCATCTTTACAGCGGTGAAGGAGCGGTGTGTTTACCGCTGCTGCCCATTGAAAGCAATGGGAAACCGCCGTAATACCGCCGGCAATGCACCTCTGCAGAGGTGCATTGCCGGCGGTATTAATCCTTTTTCGGCCGCTAGCAGGGGGTTAAAATTACCTCGCTAGCGGCTGAATATCGCGGTAAAAACGACGAATATCGGTGCTGAAAATGGCGCCGCTATACCGCCAGCGCACACCTCCCCACCCCAGTGTGAAAGGGGCCTAAAACAAAATTGGGCTAACTTTACTGTTTCTTTTTTTTTTTTTTTTTTTTTTTTATTCATTGAAGTGTATTTTTACCCAAAAAAAATTGCGTTTGAAAGACCGCCGTGCAAATATAAAATTTTATATATAAAATATTGCAACAATCGCCATTTTGTTCCCTAGGGTCTCTGCTAAAATATATATAATGTTTGGGGGTTCCAAGTAATTTTCTAGCAAAAAATTCAGATTTTTATTTTTGTAAGAAGCAAGTGTCAGAAAAAGGTTTAGACTTTAAGTGCCGGTTCACACGCGGGCGATTCAGCCGCCTGACAAGTCGCGGCTCCGCTCTGTACAATGGAACCGTTCTAATAGGAGCGACTCAAGTCTTTGGGGGCGACTTGCATTGACTTTAATACAGAAGTCCATTTTGCAAGTCGTCTTGAAATCGCTTTGCCGAGTCGCCCCCCAAAGTCGTGCGCCTCCCCTGTGTGAACCGGCTCTTGCAATGATTCTACTTCTCTACTAGCACAGATAATGTTGTTAACTTGTCAGACGGCCAGAGTGAGCAGAGACGTCTCTACACTTGTAACATGAAAGAATCGGGAAACTCGGCAATAGAGATTGTGAGGGGGGATTGAATCGAGATCGCGATTTTTTTTTTTTTTTTTTTAAACGATTAATTGTGCAGCTCTAGCGCTGCAATATGACAGCAATAAAGGTAGTAAACCACCTTCTAAATGCTCTAATTGGGTCCAACCTTAACTGACTGCTAAACAATTGTAGCAACTCAGGTCTGGATTATTAAAATGTGATAAAAATATCTAGATAAAAACATACATCTCGCTCTGAAAAAAAAAAAAGTGATGTGTATTGCGGTGAGCCAGCACATCGCCTGTGCTCCAGGATGGCGTCATTTGTGACAAAACGCATTTGGAGGAGCGTCGTGCTGACGTCACCACGTTCGCGCAGGTCCCGGAGAGACGCAAGTCTAAGCTGGCTTGTTTTTTTATGCCAGTAACTACAATAAATACCACACAGATTTTATGCTATGGAGGCTTTTATTTGTCTTTGGGGTCCATGTATGATGGTGTCCAATCGGGGGCGATGGAAGTTCATGGACCTGTGATTGGCCCCCGGCTGGGTGTGTGCGATCTCCTGTAATAGGAGGACATAGAGGTGGAAGTCATCTTTCTGAACATCTCATTTCTTGGTGCATTTTGATACTTTCTTTCTTCACCGGACAGACTTTATTTGAATTGCATTATTTTTCTGTATCCTATGTTAAAGGGGAGTTCCAGCCTTTTTTTTTTTTATGTTTATTAAAAGTCAGCAGCTACAAAAAGTGTATCTGCGGGCTTTTAATAAACAGACACTTGCCTGTTCCACTGTCCAGCGACGCCCGGAGCTCCGCTCCTCTCCCCCCTTCTCCGCCGGCGCCTCCATTCATAGTGTGGGCACCCGGCCGTGAGGGCTTTCGGCTTCACTGCCGGGCACTCACTGCGCATGCGCGAACGGCGCAGCGCTCTGAGTGGACAGGCGATCGCCTGGGACCTGTCACGTCCCAGGTGATCGCCTACAAGGAGGGGCCGCCAAAAGGCGATATGACAAATCGCCTGGGCGACCCCAGGGAGGAAGTGGGACAGGAAGTCCCACTCCTACTGAAGCCCCCCCCCCCCCCAAAAAAGACATTCCAAATGTGGCATGTAAGGGGGCGAGAAGTGGATTAAGCGGAAGTTCCAAATTTGGGTGGAACTCCGCTTTAAATATTTGGTTGTTGCCGTGTATCTCTCACAGGAAGTTTGTTTTATTTATTCTCACTTATTTTTTTATCACTAACAATGACAGTGCAGTAATATTTCCTTTTTGGTAGAGGTGAGGAGTGGCGCCATCTACAGGAGGCTGCTGGGTGAAGGAAGTTTATTTTGTGATGAAACGTTTGTTCTCTTGTAGATGATAAGAAGGACATTGATCATGAGACGGTGGTGGAAGAGCAGATCATTGGAGAGAACTCTCCTCCCGATTATTCCGAGTACATGACCGGGAAGAAGCTGCCCCCCGGAGGAATCCCGGGCATTGACCTCTCTGATCCAAAGCAGCTGGCCGAGTTTGCCAGGTAAGTGCCGGATGATGAATGCCCAACGTTGGGGGTAGTAGTGCCGCCATTCACCCATCTATTTCCTGAAAGCCGAGACCCTGAAGAATAAAATAGTGGTAGTTCCAGTTTTTCATGTTATACAATATTAAAGGGGAGTTCCAGCCTTTTTTTTTTTATGTTTATTATAAGTCAGCAGCTACAAAAAGTGTATCTGCCAGCTTTTAATAGACACTTACCTGTTCCACTGTCCAGCGACGCGCCACCCGGAGCTCCGCTCCCCCCCCCCCCCCCCCTTCTCCGCCGGCGCCTCCATTCATAGTGTGGGCACCCTGCCGTGACAGCTTTCCGCTTCACAGCCAGGCACTCACTGCGCGAACGGCGCAGTGCTCTCTGAGTGGACAGGCGATCGCCTGGGACCTGTCACGTCCCAGGTGATCGGGTACAGGGAGGGGCCGCCAAAAGGCAATATGACAAATCGCCTAGGCGGCCCCAGGGTGGAAGGAAGAAGTGGGACAGGAAGTCCCACTCCTACTGAAGCCCCCACTCCCCCCCCCCCCCCCAATGTGGCATGGAGTGGATTAAGCAGAAGTTCCAAATTTGGGTGGAGCTCCGCTTTAAAGAAAAGGGTTTCTATTAAAATACATTTTGTTAATTTTAGGACACAAACACCACAAATCATCCAATTTTTATTGGTAAAATAGAAGCGATGAAGTTGCACCGAGTAAATAGATGCCAAACATGTCACCCTAAATGTGTCTATAAATAGGTGATATTTTCCATAGGTGAGGCTTTACCCCCTCCAGGTTCAGCATTGCAGAACAATCGTTCTCCCTGCGACACACACGTGATATGTTACGAGAATCACAATTCATCTTCTTGTGCCTACATCCCATTGGTGGGGGGAGGGGATTTTATGTGCTCAGGTGTAAACGATTAAAAAAAGCTTTTCATCCCATAGCTCAGGGATATGTAATTATCGGACCTCCAGCCATCATGCCTCTGGGTGTCATGCTATGCCTCATGGGACTTGCTAATTGAATATCCCTGACATGGGGGATGAAAAGTCCAGTATGTAAAGATTTTATGGTAACAGGTTCTCTTTACTGAGACATCCGGGGTGTAATGCTGGCCATACACTACGACAAAATCGGCCGAAATTCGCTCATTTAGACAGTTTGTTTTTTGGCCAGTTAAAGTGGAGTTCCACCCAAAAATGGAACTTCCACTGTCCGGAACCCCCCCTCTTCCCCGGTGTCACATTTGGCACCTTTCAGGGGGAGGGGGGAGCAGATGCCTGTCTAATACAGGTATTTGCTCCCACTTCCAGGCATAGATGGCCGAGCCGGAAAAAAAGAAGAAAAATTTGCGCTAGGTGCGTGATAATGGTGAAAAATTAGTTTTTGACAAAAACCGTGATGGATCTCTTGCAGCTGGACACTATTCACGCTGAGGCGCTTCTAAACTGCCAGTAAAAACACTGAGTGCTTTTGAAACGCTTTTCAGGCGCTTTTGAAGAGCTTTCCATTAATTTCAATGGAGAGGGGACTTTTTCACAGCCCTGCCAGCGCACTGCCCCAGTGTGAAAGCATTCATTGATTTTAGGCTAGGTTCACGCTGCTGCGAATTTGAGCCGTTGCGATTTTTTCAAATTCGCAAGTCATTAAAATAACATTGTTTTCCATTAGTGCCGTTCACATCAGTGCGGTGCGAATCTAAGCTGCGGAGAAAAAAGGGTCCTGTGCGATGCAAATTCAGCTCTATAGACTGGTATTCCCTAAAAACGCAGCCATAAAATTGTGCGTGGGGTTTTTTTTTTTTAATTCGCAGCAGTATGAACCTAGCCTTAATGGAAATAAGTTTTCTCTTATCGTCCATGGACTGACACAGCTCTCATACTGATTACACGTGGGTATATGTCCCTGCTTGCAGGAGAAGATCTAGGCAGAATGTTAGATGTTAGAAACATTCTAGAACAAAACCAGAGCTGAACAGCCCCGCCCAGGGGGGCGGTCCCTCCAGACGTAACCCTCCTACCTGCAGCTAGCAGCCTCAGTTTTTTTTCCTGCCTAGGAGAAGACGTGGCTCTCAGGAGCCAGTCTCCTGGAAGATTTTATTTTTAACTTTTATTCCTTTGGGAATTTTATTTTATTTTTGAGACCTTCAATCAACTGGGCAACAGGTTGGTACACTGGTATCCTCGTAGTCTTCCCTGTCCAACCATCAAGCGTGCTGATCTTCGCCTTGTGTGCGTGAGACTCAGCTCACGACATGCCCCATGACTCCAGGGGTGGCCGGGTTGCTTTCATGCTCCCGCGGTCCTCTCAAGATTGAACAGTACCTGTCTGTATCTTTCGCGGTGGACCGGGCCGACAGCTACGCAGTACTACTCTGTGATAGGTCTGTCTGAAACAAGCCAGTGGGTCCCTCTGGGACGGGTAAGTAGTCTCTCCTGCTGCAGGTGAGTACATGCTGGGGGGGGGGGTTTCTTTATATGGGGGGGGTTTATCCCTGTCTCCCCCCTGTTCTGCTGCACTCTGCACCCTGTACGAGTGCTGTGCTGTGTGGGGGTGCTTGGGGGGGGGGGTCACTCTGGCCTTGTGGGGGGCGCTCATGGCTGTTTTAGTGGAACTGGGAGAGGAGCAGTGTTCTGGAGTGTGTGTGTGTGTGTTTTTTTTTACTGTGTGCGCCATTAGCGCTGTGAGGTGATTTGAAAACCGCGCTCGGCGGTCATCTTGCCGTGGATCACTGGCGCAGTAATGCATGCGGCCGACGGCCATTTTCTTGAAGCCGCGGCACTTTTAGTATCGTTTTCGGCCTCTATCGGCGCTGCTGATGGCGCAAATCTTACATCTCCTCACAATCTCCTCACACTCTCCTCAGGCTTCACTTGTGTTGCAGCGCGGTTTCATACAGCGGATCTGAGCGGTCCTTACAAGGGTTGGTGAGTCCTCTGGGTATCCCCTCCTCAGCGCAGCCATTGGGTGGACTGTACTATTCACTGTAATAGGTGTATAGGGTCTCAGAGGGTGGCAGTATGGAGTCTGGTTCACCTGCTTCTCCACACTGTCTGAGGCAACTGGCAGTGCTCCTGCACCTGCGGTCCCTAGCAATAGTTGTCGGCAGTCCTAGGATTCATCCTTGTCAGGATGGAAGCGGTGTGAGAGCACAAGGGAGCTGTAAAGCGGCCCCTCCCCACACATCCTCCTGTAGGGGAGTGCTCTGTCTCAGATATGAGCCTAGATACTGCTGCTCAGGACCCTAGCTCTGAGGATTTTCACGTTTTTGAACAGGATATTCCCTGTGAGGAAGACCTCAGTTCTGAATAACTGACAGGGTGCTTGTAAGTGAACTCATTGATACTGTGAAGTAAATTATCAAGCTGAATGTTGAGGCTGAGGAACCTCAGGTGGAAGCTGTCTCCTTTGGTTTCTTTAAAGCCGTTCATTCAAAAAAGGTTTTTCCATATGTGCCCTTTTTTTTTTTTTTGATGCATTCATTGACCAAGTCTGGGATAAGCCGCAGAAGACTTTGATGGTTCCGCGGCGCCTAGCCATGAGGTACCCCCTTGAGGAGGACCTAGTTGAGAAGTGGTCGACCCCCGGTCGCCCGTTTGAATAAGGCTACCATGCTCCCAATGGAAGGGACTCCTGTATTTAAGGATTCCACTGACAGGAAGTCAGAAGTGGGTGAGTAGAACTATGTTTACCTTTATTGGGGTCTGCCTTACGCCCTATAGTGGCGGCGACACTTGTGTCTCAAGACACTCACAGGTTGAGCAAAGATTTTGCACCAAGACGGTTTAGGAACATAATCTCCCTGCTGAGACCATTTCCCTGGCTCGCCAACTTGCGCAGGGTTTAGTCTCTGTGTGCGAGACCATTTGGATGCGACCCCTTTAATATCGGGGGCCTCTATCTATGCTGTGGTGCTACATCGCTTTATCTGGCTGAAATGCTGGTCGGCCGACCTAGCTTCCAAATAGCTCCTGGCTGACTTGCCCTTTTAAGGGCGGTAGACTATTTGGGCTGCCCTTGATGACATTATTGTGGATGTCACAGGGGGTAAGAGCACCTTCCTCAGTCTGTTAAGGAAGAAGAGCCCCACCGTAGGCCGGGCCCTTCCTTTCCGGCAAAGACGAAGGAGTTTTTCGTCAGTCAGAATTCACGGGTAAGCCCGCCCAGACTGAGAAAAGTGCGGCTGGGGGACATAAGCGTCCCTGGGTGCGTAAGCCTACCAAGCTAGCTCCCAAGCCGCCTCCGCATGAAGTCTTGCCCCGGCCCGACTCTGGGGCGGGGGGGGGGGACGTCCTTGCTGGTTCACGGTTCAGTGGACCTCCCGGATCTCCGACCGGTGGGTGTGCGAGGTGGTCACCTCAGGATAGAGTCCCGTTCCTGACCCCAGACAGATTCTTTCCCTCAATTCTCCCTCTCCTTCCTGCCTGTCGGGCGGCCCTCTTAGGGGCCGTACAGGACGATCGGGTCCGGAATGATTGTGCCGGTTCCATCACAGGTGAGTTTTTTTTGTTTTTTTTCAGGTTTTCTGCTCAAATCTGTTTGTAGTCCCAAAAGAGGGACGGGGTTCGGCCAATCCTGGGCCTTAAGGCCTGAATGCCTTGGTAATGGGGCAAAGTTCCGCACTCCAAGGGTTTTTTTTCTGGCATCCTTGGACATCAAGGACGCCTACTTGCATGTTCCGATCTGCGCAAGTCACCAGTAGTTTCTGCGCTTTGTGATCGGCGAAGTCCACTATCAATTTGTGGCTCTTCCCTTCGCTATGTGCGAAGAGCTGGACTAGCGTCCACGAACGTATTCCGTCCAAGTATCCTGCGGTCCTTGCAGCGTGGTGTGACCCAAATGCTTGCTTTGAGTGCCATTGGGGGTCAGTTTTTGGCCTTGGCCGTCTTCCTTCAGCAACCGCTAGCGGGTCATTCCTTGGTAGCACCCTTGTGCAGGGGGTTCGCCATGTGCTCCTCCTGTTAAACCTCCTCAGGATTTGAATTTTGGTGCTCTCGGTTCTCCAGGAACCTCGTTTTGAAAATTTTATTGATATTCCCCTCTTGACCTTGTCTCAGGAGGTGGCCTTCTTAGTGGCCATTGCTTCTTCAGACGGGTGTTTGAGTTGGCGGCATTGTCTTGCAAACCGCCTTACTTGGTCATCCATAAGGATAAGGCGGTGTTGCGTCCGCGACCTTCCTTTTGCAAAGGGTGGTCTCGGCTTTTCACCTACATGTGGACATTGCCCTCCCGTCCTTGTGTCCTCACCCATTGCATTCCAGAGGGTTTGCGCTTCACACATTTTATGTGGTACGACTCACTAGTTGTGTCTGTCTCTGGCCCGAAAGAGGGGCGAGCGGTGTCGTCTGCCACATTTTTCTAGATGGATCAGACTGACTGTTATACAGGCCTATGCCATTAAGGGGGTGGCCCCTCCTTTTCCAGTTACGGCGCATGCCACCAGGGCAATTGGTGCTTCCTGGGCTTTCCGACATCAAGCGTCGGTTGCACAAGTGTGCAAGGCGGCGACCTGGTCGTCTGTTCATACCTTTTCAAAATTCTATAAGGTTGATGTGGCTGCATCTTCGGATGCTTCCTTCGGCCGCAAAGTGTTGCAGGCCGCTGCTTAATGTTGCATCTCCTCCGTTGAGGAGCTCTGCTGGTTTGGAGTGAAGTTTTGGTTGTCCCTTTACGATTTGCTCCCACCCTTTTCTCATACTGCTTTGGGACGTCCCACATGTAATCAGTATGAGTGCTGTGTCAGTCCATGGACGATGAGAGAAAATAGGATTTTTGTACTCACCGTAAAATCAGTTTCTCTGACGTCCATGGACTGACACGGCATCCACCCTTCCTTTTTAAGGTTTGTACAGCTTTGTTACGAACTGAAGCTGCAGGTGGGAGGGTAATGTCCGGAGGGACCGCCCCCCTGGGCGGGGCTGTTCAGCTCTGGTTTTGTTCTAGAATGTTTCTAACATTCTGCCTAGGTCTTCTCCTGCAAGCAGGGGCATATACCCACACGTAAACAGTATGAGAGCTGTGTCAGTCCGTGGACGTCAGAAACTGATTTTACGGTGAGTACAAAAATGCTATTTTCGTGAGCTTTTTAGGCACTGTTTTTGGTGTGACAGCCTCGGTGTGAAAGTGTTCTAACCCTGATATGGGCCACAAAAAGTATAGATATAAAAAAGTGCAGCGCTAGATAATAAACTAAATAGACAATATATGTGTATTGTGATTGCTGAATAATCAAAAATGAGTGCAAATAAATTACTTCTGATCTCAAGAATAGAAAATTGTGTTACTAATAGTCCACAAACGATAACTGCTTTCACAGTAGAGCTGCCACGATGCGTCAACGTAATTGATTACTTTGACTACGAAAATACGGGGACGTGCGTGAAAGGTGTCGATGCGTCACACGTTGCAGGTCAATACACCCCCACCGCGGCTTTCAGCGCGGTGCTTCTCTCCCAGACATGATCACCGCTGACTGTCCCCTATCCTCCTCCAGTCCCCATCCGTCCTTCTCCATGCTGCTCCGTGTCTCCCTCTCTCCTCCGTGCATCTGTCCCCCTCTCTTCTCCCCCTCCGTGCTGCCGTCCCCCTCGGTATCTCGGGATGGAGAGCGAAGGTAGGAGCCGATAAACCCGGCTCCTTCATTTTCTGAATGGACAGTCAATGATCACTGACTCTGTCCATTCACATAACTGAAACATTGCAACCCCCTGTGATTACGATGTCTCAGTTGATGAATGAAGAGAAGCCGCTGTCTTCTCTCCATTCATTATTACTGCAGCGGAGGCTGCTGAGAAAGGGACTGGGGAATCTGTGTCCCTAGTCCCTTTCCCTGTCTCAAATGGGACATGTCAGAGGTCTGTTAAGACCCCTGATATCTCACCATAGCCCCCCAACCGGGCTGATTTAAAAAAATAAATAAAAATTGCAATAAGTAATTAAAAATAAATTGTGTGTGTGTGTCTCTATATATCAAGATAAAATAATATAACTACATACATTATTTATGTACTTATCATTTTTTGTAAAGTTATCCAAAGGATTAATTAGCTAATCAAAAAAAAGAACACTAGATTAAGTAAAAAAAATAATCATTCTAGTCGATGACTAATCGAAAAAATAATCGCTAGATTAGTCGACAGACAAAATAATCATTAGTTGCAGCTCTATTTCACAGTACAACATGCAAAAAAAGAAAGCAAACACAAATCAAAAAATGTTCATATACGCCGATGTCCTGTAGATAATTTCCAGTGTAGAGACATAGATGTAATCATTAATTCCGCACCGGAACTGGGAGAGCTTCCTTCACAGATGATCCGCTGGACACATCAATGACACCCTTCCAAGGGGCCATCCATTCAGTGAGCATTTACAGTTCTTAGATGCGGTTTCTGCATTCATTTGTGTTGGGCTTTTTTACTTTATTTTCATCTGGTGATCTCCGAGGTGTGTACGGACTCCTATTTATCATGAGTTTCAATGTGATTGCTTAATTCTGAACACAGCGACACCCCCAGTTATAAGAGGGTGTGCACACTTTTTTTTAATTGTTTTTTTACGGCTTGAACTATCTTGCTTTGCATGTAATGAGTCTCATATATTACTTTCACCTTCTCCTTCTTTTTTTTTTTTTTTTTAAGTTGCATTAGTGAATTTTTTTTTACTTTTGCACAATATTCTAATTTTTCGAGTTTCCCCTGTATCAGTGCCTCCTCCTCAGTGCCCATCAATTTTACATATTAGTGCCTCCTCGGTGCCCATCAATTCTATATATCGGTACCTCCTCCTCAGTGCCAGTCATTGCAGTGGAAAACAATTTTATAACAAACTTTTTATTTTATTTTTAAACATTTTCAGTCTTTTTTTTATTTTATGTAGGGCAGCACAGTGGTGTAGCGGTTAGCACTTTCACCTAGCAGCAAAAAAGGTCGCTGGTTCGAATCCCGACCACGACACCATCTGCCTGGGGTCCTCCGGTTTCCTCCCACACTCCAAAGATATGCTGGTAGGTTAATTGGATCTTGTCCAAATTGGCCCAGTATATATGTGTGTACGACTGTGTGTCCCAAGCGTATCGAGATCCTACGGGGTAAAATGACCACACCAGCCAAGCAGACACTGGCTGCAAAAAGCGCCTAGAGGCGATTCAGTTCGCATATGAGCGCTATATAAGTCACTCATTCATTCATTCGTACAGTGTCTCATAACTGAGTAACTGTCATTCAGAGTGTGACGGCGCTGAAAATTGGTCTGGACGGGAAGGAGGGGGAGGGGTATTGAAGGGGTCAACAGGGGTGTGTAGACTTTTTATATCCACCGTGCCTGTGTATATATACTAGGTTTTCTGCTGGTGTGAAGATATTTCTTGGTGTTTATTCCAATCACGGCTCACATACAATGCACATATTTATTTTTTCACCTAAAGAATGAAGCCTAGAAAAATCAAAGAAGACGATGCGCCAAGAACGATCGCCTGTCCTCACAAAGTAAGTTTTTGTGTGTGGGTCTACGGTGTATTGGGGTGTGTGTGTGGGTCTATGGTGTATTGGGGGGTGTGTGTGGGTCTGGGGTGTGGGGGGTGTACGGTGTATTGGGGGGTGTGTGGGGGGGGGTCTATGGTGTATTGGGATGTGTGGAGGGGTCTACGGTGTATTGGGGGGTGTGTGTGTGGGGGGGTCTACGGTGTATTGGGGTGTGTGTGTGGGGGGTCTACGGTGTGTGGGGGGTCTACGGTGTATTGGGGTGTGTGGGGGTCTCTGGTGAATCGGGGTGTGTGGAGGGCGGTGTATCAAGGTGTCCGGTGTGTGCGTGCCAGGAGCGGGCTGTGATTTGGGATGGGGGAGGTCTACACCAGGGGCAGGCTGTGATTTGGGAAGGGGGGTATGCCCCAGAGACAGGCTGCGATTTGGGGGGGTGCACCAGGGGTAGGCTGTGATTTGTGGGGGGTCTACACCAGGGCAGGCTGTGATTTGGGAGGGGGGGGTATGCACCAGAGACGGGTTGCGATTTTGGAAGGGGGAGGGTCTGCGCCAGGGGCGGGTTGTGATTTTTATTTTCTGAGAGGGGGGGGTGCAGTGGCTGGAACAATCCACCCAATAAAAGAAAGCGCCAATGTTTTGCCCCATATCATCCGGAGACGTATTTGTCTCCCTTTCCCATTATGAAAGGAATGGCGGTGAGTTTGACCTGAATCAGTATCTGATATATCAGGGATAGCGAGTGCTCTGCTCACTCGGAGGCTGAGTGTGGTCTATTCAAGTTGTCGGCGTTCAGTATTTTGTGTGTTCAGGCCAAGCCATAGAAGGGTTGTGGCAGGAAGAGAGCGTGTTCGGTGGGAGTATTGGTTTTCCGGCACGGAGCGTATGGCTCAACAGAGGAGCATCTGAATTTTGCCAAATAAGAAATTTTATAATACACAGATGAGATCACACACACAGAGAACAAAGATTTGGGGTCACACACTGTATGGGGGTGTATGAGGACCTGTATACTTCCTTCCATTCTGCTCTGATTGATCTCCATGTACAAGAGATAATGATCTGTGGGGGGTTTGTCCTGTGACTGCAGCGGGGTGGTGGGGATGCGTTTGTCCTGTGATTGCAGTGTGTTGGTCTGTCGTTTTTGCAGGGATGCACCAAGATGTTCAGGGATAACTCCGCCATGAGGAAACACCTACACACCCACGGGCCGCGGGTCCACGTCTGCGCCGAGTGCGGGAAAGCCTTTGTGGAAAGTTCAAAACTAAAGCGACATCAACTGGTTCATACTGGAGAGAAACCATTTCAGGTAATGATCCTGTATACTCCATCTATTCATCTATCGATCTTCTATGGGGTGGGATTTCTGTGATTTGTAATTCATTGTCTGTTTCTTTATTGTACATCACGGGACACAGAGCAGCCATAGTATAATGTGGGTTATACACCACCTATAGGTGAATGGACACTGGCAACCCAAGACAGGAAGTCCCCCTCTATATATCCCCTCCCATACAGGAAGTACCTTTTAGTTTTTTCCCGCCAGTGTCTGAAGGTGTTGGTCACGGTTGATGAAGTGCTATGCTAAAGAAGAAGCCCCGATGCAGAAATCCTTAAGCACGATCAAGGGGCTATGCAGTCGGATCCATTCTAGATGCCAAAAAGCAATGGCCAAAATGGATGGTACCTGAGCCTCGTGGATGGAAAACAGCAAGGTCACTTGCCTGTAATGCTCCTCTGTTGAGGGCTGGACCCTGGGATCCGACTCCTTGGTCGCATACCTAAACCAAAGGTTGTCCTGGCAGGGTGCTGTATGGGTCCAAGGGTGTGGACCCCAGTATGTAAGGGGCACCTGGTCCTTGAAGGTCTGTCATGGCCTGCCGTGATGGGTGAAGATTGGATATGGCTGTGTTTTTTCAGCAGTATCCTGCGACGGGAATGGTAAGTCGAGGAAGATCCTAAGGAACTCGAACGGTTCACTTTTGGATGACTTCTGAGTAAAGGATGCCTTGCCTGTTTCTTATCACTAGAAGGTGTAATTATAACATACCTGGTGTTCAACATTCCCATGCAGTGTGCTCAGTGTCTGCCAGCGCTCCTGTGGAACAGCGTTGCTTCCTTACTCTGCTCTGTCATGGCTGCCAAAAGGGCTAGGGGATCGTCGGCTTTTCCCTGGGGATACAGCCCCTCTCCCCCGAGCGTTCTATTTGCAGGACTGTTCCTTCACGCGTGAATAGCTCTGTTTTAAATAAGCTATCCTAGGACGTGGGGGGCGTGGCTTGATGCAGCCCTGTATTATGTGCATGTGGAAACGAACGCTCACGTAATACACAGCGCAGACGCAAGGCTCACTGCCTATAAAGCTTTTTACTCTGGAAAGAGTCTGGTGGCTGACGGAGGGACACAGAGCATACGAGGGCATGTAAGCGCTGTATGGGTGTTTCATACAGGCATTCCTAAAGGGCACATCTACTCAGCATCAGGCTGAGCAGTGATAGCGGCATATTTCAGTGCTGGACTATAGCTCAGCAGTAGATGCACATTGTAAGTACCTCTGCCTTTTGTGCTTAGGACTATGTCTTCCCGAAAGAGAGGCGAAAAGAATAGGAAGGGGAGGAGCACAAGGGTGTCCGGGGTCGGAGGATCCTAGTCACGCTTCCACAGTTCTATCCTCCCCTGAAGGATCAGAAGCATCTGGCCAGTCTGAGTCATTCAGGCTCTCAGGCATAGTAGCCACTTCCAATATTTCAGCCTCTGTATACCTCACCAAGGACCATTTGGCTTCAGCATTAGCTGGTTTGGAAGGAAAAATAGCTGATATGTTCATCTTCCTCTCAGTCCGAAAAAAACATGCTGGGTCCCCTTCTCCTTCGCCTGACCTTCCAGTGTTGGAACAGGATTGGCCTGATGATGTTGAGATACCATTGGGTGACCGGGAAGAAGGGCAGGAAGATGACTCATCCTCTGAGGATACAGTCTCAGAAGAGCCCTTTTCAGCCTCGCAATCTCAGAAGTTGCTAGTGCAATCCCTTACGGAATTGGTCCGTTCAGGATACAAGTTGCCCCCAGCACAGGTAGCTGAGGCCCCCTGTTACTCTTTGGGTTCTTTAAGGCCTCCACAGGGTCCACATGCATTTCCTGTACACCCATTGCTGGAGCGGCTGATATATGCTGACTGGGATCACCCAGATAAGTATTTTCTTCCTCCTAGAAGATTTTCTCTTCTCTATCCCATGGAGGAAAAGCTCACTAAAAAGTGGAGTTTGCCAGCAGTAGACGCTGCTATTTCTTCTGTGAATAAGAGTCTAACCTGTCCGGTGGACTATGTCCAGGTTTTTTAAGGATCCAGCCGACAAACTGGAATCCTATGCTCAAAGCCTCATTTGCTGTAGCAGCGATAGGCATTTGTCAATCCCTCAAAGACCAACTTAAGCAGGTTATTAAAAGTTGCCCATGAGTTGGCTGAACTACCGAGGGCCTTATGTTTTGCGGTTGACGCTTTTAAAGATTCTTTTCATCAGGTGTCACGCCTTGCTCTCTTACTGCATATGCATAAAATTCTCTGGTTGAAGCATTGGTCAGCTGAGTTGCCATGCAAAAAGCTATTGGCAGGTTTTTCCTTTCATGGGGAACGCTTGTTCGGGGATGATTTGGATAAATATATCAAATTTTGGGTGGTAAGAGTGCCCTTTTACCAGTGAAAAGGAGTAGACGTCCTTCATTTAAACGTTCTTCCCCAATACCAGGTGCGACGGCCTCTGCTGTCAGGTTCAAGAGGTAAGCCTCAAGGCCAGAAGAAGCCATGCGGGCAGAAATCTGCAAAGCAGAGTCCCAAGGCCTCCTTATGAAGGGGCGCCCCCGCTCACTTGAGTGGGGAAAGGCTTCTGCTGTTTTCAGGGACTTGGCAGGAAGAGATCCGAGACAGATGGGTCATCTCCACCGTATCTCTAAGGGTAAAAGCTAGAGTTTCCACTTTTTTGTTTTCTAAGGTCGAACGTTCCCAAAGACCCAGTGAAAAGCAGGTCTTTGTTCCAGGCACTGGACCGCTTGATGTCTCAGGGTGTAATCATAGAGACCCCGTCAGAGCAGAGCATCGGATTTTATTCAAATCTCTTCACGGTGCCAAAAGCAAATGGAGATGTAAGACCCATTCTAGATCTAAATCCGTTCCTAAACATCCGCTCTTTTCGCATGGAGTCAATCCGGTCAGTCGTATCCACCCTGCGGGGAGGAGAATTTCTGGTATCAATAGACATCAAAGATGCATATCTGCATGTGCCAATTTTTCCCGCTCACCAGAAGTTTCTGCCTTTTGCAGTAGAACAGTGCCACTTTCAGTTTGTGGTCTTTCCCTTCGGGTTAGCAACCGGGCCCGGGTGTTTACAAAAGTTCTGGCCCCGGTACTATCAAGACTAAGGGGCCAGGGTATCGCAGAAATGGCATACCTAGACGACCTGCTGCTGATAGATCAGTCGGTTGCACGGCTAGACCAGAGTGTGTCCAGCACGGTCAAGTACTTGGATCACCTGGGTTGGATTCTCAACCTAGAAAAGTCCAGGCTTATGACCAGTGAGAAGACTGGAGTACTTGGGTCTGATTATAGATTCAGCCCAAGAAAGTTTTTTTTTTGCCTCATACGAAAGTCAGGGCTATAAGGGAGCTGTTCCATGTGGTCAAGGCAAAGAAGGATCCTTCTATTCGCCTTTGCATGAGGTTGTTAGGGAAGATGGTGGCTTCATTCAAAGTGGTTCCCTATGCCCAGTTTCATTCAAGACTGTTGCAAAACGGCATTCTGTCTGCTTGGAACAAGACAATCCAAGCCTTGGATTACCCAATGTATCTGGCACCAAGAGTGCGCCAGAGTCTCAGTTGGTGGTTGATGACCAGAAATTTGCAGAAGGGGAAATGCTTTATGCCAGTAACCTTGAAGGTCGTAACTACGGATGCCAGCCTCTTGGGCTGGGGAGCGGTTTTAGAGGAGACCACTGTCTAGGGGAAGTGGTCAGAGTCCGAGAAAGCCTTGCCCATCAACATTCTAGAGATTCGGGCAGCGCGTCTGGCCCTATTGGTCTAGACTTTCAGATTACAAGATTGTCCCGTCAGGATACAATCCGACAATGCCACAGCAGTGGCTTATATCAACCACCAAGGGGGGTACCAGAAGTCATGCAGCCCAGAGGGAAGTTAACCATATTCTGGCCTGGGCAGAGAAGCGTGTACCTTGCCTATTGGCAGTCTTCATTCCAGGAGTGGAGAATTGGCAGACGGATTTCTTGAGGCGCCAACAATTGTTCCCGGGAGAATGGTCTCTCCATCCTGACATTTTTTCAGCCATTTGGCAAAAAATGGGGCACCCCGGACAGATCTATTGGCGTTCCAGGTTCAACAGAAAGTTGGTCAACTTTGTATCAAGGACAAGGGATCCACTCGCATGCGGGATGTTGGTAACCCCTTGGGATCAGTTTTCACTGATTTTATGCATTCCTCCCAGTTCAGCTGCTGCCGCGGCTTCTTCACAGGATCAAAGAGGAAGGGAAGCTGGTAATACTGGTAGCCCTGGCATGTCCCAGAAGATCCTAGTGCGCAGAGGTCGTAAGGTTGGCAGTAGCGAAACTGTGGACTCTTCCGTCCCATCCAGACTTGCTTTCACAAGGACTGGTGTTCCATCCTGCCTTACAGTCGCTGAATTTATCAGTTTGGCTATTTGAAGCCCACATTCTAAAGAATCGGGGCTTTCAGGCTCAGTATTAACTACCCTGATTAATGCAAGAAAGCTGGTTTCCAGTACCATTTATTATAGGGTCTGGAGGTCCTATGTTTCCTGGTGTGAAACAAAAGATGGCATCCTCGAAAGTATGTCAAAGGAAGAATTGCCTTCCTACAGTTGGGGGTTGAAATGAAGCTAGCCTTGAGTACAATCAAGGGTCAGATCTCGGCCTTGTCGGTATTCTTTCAAAGGCCACTTGCTTCGCATTCTTTGATCCGGGCCTTTATACAAGGGTTAACTCGGATACATCCACCAGTTAGGTCACCCTTGTGCCCATGGGATTTAAATCAAATTTTTTTCGGCATTACAAAGACAGCCCTTTGAGCTGATGCACCATATTCCCTTGGTCCTTTTTGACAAGGAAGTTTGTTTTTTTGGTTGCAGTAACCTCGGCAAGAAGGGTGTCAGAATTGGCAGCTTTCTCATGTAAAGAGCCATACTTAATTATTCATAAGGACAAGGTGGTGTTGCATCCTCACCCAACCTTTCTGCCTAAGGTAGTGTCCAGTTTTCACCTGAACCAAAATGTCTCCCTGCCTTCCTTTTTTTTTTTTTTTTCCCAGAACCTCGTTCTCCAGAGGAAAAATTGTCACATTCTCTTGATGTAGTGAGAGCTGTCAGGGTCTATCTGAAGGCGACAGCTCAGATATGGCAAACCGATGCTTTGTGCTGCCAGAAGGACCCAGAAAAGGGCAGGCAGCGTTGAAATCGACTATTTCGAAATGGATTTGTCAGGTTATAATATATCCAGGCTTATTGGTTTGAAAAATGTTCCGCCCTTTTCAAGTTAAAGCGCACTCTACTAGAGCAGTGAGTGCTTTTGTTGGGCGGTGTATTACCAAGCCTCTGACTCATATTTGCAAGGCCGCAACTTGGTCATCAGTACATACATTTACTAAATGTTATCACTTGGACGCAAGACTGCAAGAGGATGCCGCTTTTGGGTGCAGTGTACTGCAGGCAGTAGTATAGGTCCTCATGTCTGATGGCGGTCTGCTTTATTTTGTGTCTCCCTCTCAGAAGGCATTGCTTTGGGACATCCCACATAGTAATTACTTTGACTGCTCTGTGTCCCGTGATGTATGATAAAGAAAATGGGATTTTTATAACGGCTTACCTGTAAAATCCTTTTCTTGGAGTACATCACGGCACACAGAGGTCCCGCCCCTCTTACTGGGATATATACATTGCTTTCCTACAAAAAACTGAGGTACTTCCTGTATGGGAGGGGGTTATATAGAGGGGGACTTCCTGTCTTGGATGTGCCCGTGTCCATTCACCTGAAGATGGCGTATAACCCACATAGTTATGACTATAGTGCTCTGTGTTCCATGATGTACTCCAAGAAAAGGAATTTTACAGGTAAGCTGTTATAAAAATCCTATTTTTTTTTTTGTATGGAAGTCAGTGGTCGGGGGTCACCATCTTCAGGGTCCGACCCCCCCCCCCCCCCCCCCCTGATTACAAGGGGGTCACTTGGCACAGCTGCCATTCATAGAACTCATTAAATACAAGATGTTCTTTGGATGAAGTGAAGATCATGACATCACCTCCCCTGCTCTCCGCATTGTCCAATGAAAGAGCAGCCTGTAATCCAAGCAATACAAGGCATTCTAAGAACAGCGGTGATACAAATCAACCGACTACCCATACTATATTCTCTTCCCCTGGCCTCCTTCTCTTCCCCCTTCTCTTTCTCTCCTTCTCTCTCTCCCTTCCCCTTCTCTTCCCCTTCTCTCTTTCTCTCCTCTCTCTCCCTTCCCCTTCTCTTCCCCCTTCTCTCTTCCTCTCTCTCTCTTCCTCTCTCTCTCTTTCTCTCTTCCTCTCTCTCTCTCTCTCTCTCTCTCTTCCCCCCCTCCCCCCCCCTCTCTTCCCCCCCCCCTCTCTTTCCTCCTCCCCCCCCCCCCTCTCTTTCCTCCTCCCCCCCCCCTCTCTTTCCCCCCCCCCTCTCTTTCCCCCCCCCCCTCTCTTTCCCCCCCCCCCCTCTCTTTCCCCCCCCCCCCTCTCTTTCCCCCCCCCCCTCTCTTTCCCCCCCCCCCCCTCTCTTTCCCCCCCCCCCCTCTCTTCCCCCCCCCCTCTCTTTCTTTCCCCCCCCCCTCTCTTTTCCCCCCCCTCTCTTTCCCCGGGACTAGGTGTTTTCTCTAGTTGGTCGGGCGGCAGCGTTCTGTGGGTGGTTGTTGCGTCTTATATGACGGGTAGATTTAGATTTTGGTGTTTGTCTAACTCTCCCTGCCCCCCTTTCTCTTGCAGTGCACATTTGAAGGCTGTGGAAAGCGATTCTCATTGGACTTCAATTTGCGCACGCACGTGCGGATTCACACCGGGGACCGGCCCTATGTTTTGTCCCTTTGACGGCTGCAACAAGAAATTGCCCAATCCACGAATCTGAAATCTCACATTTTAACACACGCCAAAGCCAAAAACAACAATAAGACTTTTTGGAAAGACGTGTCACCCAGTGCAGCGTTGTGATTGGTGTATAATCAGAATACGCCCCTCCCCCCCCTTTGTATATGAATTTCCAGATACATTTTAAGAGGTTCTTCGTCTCAGAGACAGTTTTGATAAAGTTCTGTAGTGAATTCTTCAATGGACGCGGACTTTACAATCCTGTCCCCCCCCCCATTTCAGAGTGTTTTTGTTTTGTAAAGTCCCCCCCTCCCGTCCTGACCCTGCAGAAGAGTAAGTACCCCTCCCCCGACGTCACACCTGGGCGCTCACCTCTTGAATTATTTTTTATTTTATTGTATATTTTCCCGGTGTGCATATTGTACACTTCTTGGGGACGGATGTGATTGAGGACTTTGCTTGCAGTAGACGCAGACACTTACCGTACTCAATGCATACTTCATACTTCAAAAGTATTTTTTTTCCTGCAAGAAAATAACGAGAGAAAAAAAAAAAATAGAAAAAAAAGAACAAAAAAAGTTTCTAATAGGTTTTTGTTTGCTCTTCATTTGGTTGTATTTTTAGATGTTCCACCTTTTTGTATAATTGTACTGTATATCGCTGTATGAATCATGTAACACCCCGTAGTAGATGTGATTTAAGGTAGTGTTGATTAAATCAATTTTAGTCCATTCTGGGGGGGTGGGTGGTCAGCCGGCGGGGGGGGGGGGGGGGTTTATTTGTGGAAGGGGAGTGGCGTAGATCTGATTTTAGTTTTGTTTTTTTCTCCATTCATTGCATAGCCCGCTCCTCTTCTGAAGGTCTGATCAGCCTCGGGGGGGGGGGGGGTCGCTCTTTACCGGGTCCCCCCCCCCTCTGTAGTCCCTGTAGTGCCTTTATTCCCATCCCAGGAGGAGTACAAATGGGCTTATAGGTCACAAATCCTTTGATGAAGCTGCCATTCATGTAAGTGACCCGTAACAACCAACTTCCCTTTCAGTGCCTGTTAATCCTGCCAGAAATCTTGTCACCACCATCTTTTCTGTGCCCAACTACAGCATCCCGCTCTTTAATATGGGGGAGGGTGTTTGTAGCCATTCCCTGGGTGACCACACAGCTTCTTACATGTATGATGAGCGTATGTTGTCACCCTCAGACAGGAAGTCTGGTACGGGGCGGAACCACCAAGTAAAAACGGCACGAGCTTCCTTCATAGAAGGACTGGTGAGCGCCGGGACCACCACAACAACGTATGGCATTCCTGAGTCATCGATCGCTGTGCATGCCGCAAATCACTGGACTAGTCATTCATTCACAGAATGTCTTGTGTGGGAATACAAGGGGTTCCCTGATTGGATGAGGTGGAGACTGTGATGTCACTGCCTTTCCTCTCCCTGTGGTTAGTGTGCAGAGGGGGAAGCTGCTATACTTGTAGTATCACCGACTACTACAGTCTTATTCATCTTCCACATCGATCACTCGGCTATGAGAGACGTAGCGCTGTGCGTGCTCTTCCTGGGGATTGGACCTGCCAAACTCCCCGAGTAATCCCAAGTCCTTCACGACCTTCCCTGTGAATGACAGCTTGAATCAAAGGCGACTGGCATTTAGCTTTAGCATTGTACTCCCTCTAGCGCCCGCCACTGGTATGAAGGCTGTACTACACGATGAATGGGCTGTGCTTGAAAACCCCCCCCCCTTCACACCATATCGGCATACATGACCTCCCCCGCCCTGGCCCCTCCCACAAGTCATGCATCATTGATTCTCTTTACTCGACCGTGGCGGGTCTCTGGCCCATACCCCCGGCGGTTGGCGCGGGTTCCTGTCGCTGTGGTGGTTCCTGTCACCCCCTCCGGCTGTGGCAGGTTCCTGTTGCGGGTCTCTGCCCCCCCCGCTGTGGTGGGTTCCTGTCCCCCCCTCCGGCTGTGCAGGCTCCTGTTGCTGTGGCGGGGTCCCCCCCCTTCCGGCTTTGGCAGGTTCCTGTGGCGGGTCTCCTGCCCCCCCCCGGCGGTGGTGGGTTCCTGCTATTGCTGTGGTGGGTTCCTTCCCCCCCCCCCCCCAGCCAGGGCGGGTCTCTGACCCCGGCAATGCTTCTATCACATTATTGTGGCTGTATAATGGAACTAATGTACAGATATATAATGAGGGTGTGCAGCTGATGGGCGTTGGGGGAGGCGGTGTATGGCGGCGTACGCCCGCCCCCATCTGGTCCTAATTCAGAAAGCAACTGCATGGAGACTCTGCATGAGGCTGTTCCTCTCCTCCCATCCCCCGCCAAGGTTTTACCAATTACATTTCTCCACCTCGCTGAGCGTTTTTATCCAGAATGAAATCTGCAGATCGGATCCTTCGGATTGGTCTGGACTGTCGGTCAAGAAAGTTTCTTTCCTGTGTTCCTCTCAGACACCGGGCGTACTTTTTGTATTTTAATACTGTAAATACATTTATTTCCCAAAAACAATCTCTGCTTCTATTTTATTTTGACTCGAGCGTTGCTGAGAAGTTGGTGTTATACGGAGAACGATCGTCTTCAGACGTTTGATGTGTGACGGGGAATCTGGTCATTCATAGATAACGTTTTGTTCTCCCCCCAGCTCATCCAAAAGCATTCCGCCCTCCCACCCCCCCCCCCCCCCCCCCCCGTTGTTGGATCCAATAGACAGACTGCTGTGTATTTATGTTGTGATTGTAATGATCCATCGGGGGAGAGTGCAGAATCTGGTGCAGCTCTACATGGCAGCCAATCGGCTTCTTCAGTGACAATAAATCCTGGAATATGATTGGCTTCTATGCAGAGCTGCACCAGATTCTGCACCTTTCAGTTTTAGTAAATCCATCCCGTTGCCTCCTATGGTAAGTGACCGCGGACTGTGCAGGAATTCAGATCCCCCTCCCAGCAGTGACTCCGCGGCCCTCTTACCTATTCACACCTTTTGCATTTTGTTTGAAAACAATTCGGGATGCTCCAATTTTTTTTTTTTTTTTTTATGTACTCGTCGATCTCAACTGTTTTTTGTTTACACTTCAACTGTCAGCGATCGTACAAAGCATTTAAAAAATGATTTACAAATACATTTATTTTTTACAAATTTTGCGCTTTTTTGTTTTCAATGTGAAACGTGTAAATATGTTAAAGGTGTAAAAATAACGACCAAACCAAACAAACAAAGTTTTATTTTTTAATAGTTTTTATAAGATTAGAAGTGAACAAAAAAATTAAAACTCAGTAGGACACAATTCTTCAATGGAGGAGAAAATGGTGCATTAAAGCGGAGTTCCACTTATACGCTCCCCCTCCCAGTGTCACGTTTTTTGGCACCTTTTTCAGGGGGGAACGGGGACCTGTATTTGACCCACTTCCGGGGGCCGCGGCCCAACCTCCCGTAAGTTCAGCCCTTCCCCCACCGCTGGGCCATTTAGAAAACGCGGAGTGCTTTGCACATGTGCAGTAGGGAACCAGCTATGAAGCCCAAAAGGCTTCACTGCCAGGTCCCCTCACCAGGAATGGCGGCGGCAGCACCCGGGAGCCGATCCGAAGATCAGCCGGGGTGCTGACATCGCGGACTACCTGGACAGGTAAGTGCCCTAAAAGTCAGCAGCTCCAGGATTTGTACCGCATTTGTAGCTGCTGATTTATTTTTATTTATTTTTCCACCAAGTCTGGACTTCCTCTTTAAAACAGAACTTCAGTCATTTTTTTTCACCTTTCCATCTATTAAATCTTCTGCTTTTGTTGTTGTTGTTTTTATCTTTTTGGATATTAAAACATTTTCTGCCAGTAAATTCGTTATACAGCCCACTTCCTGTTTCCTGTCTGGTCATTGGCCTAGGCTTATGACATCATGCACAGCTCTCGCTCTCCTGAGAGTTTGCCAGGAAGGGAGGGTGGATGAGTCATAAGAGGGCCAATGAGAGCTGGAGGTGTGTGTGTAAATCCAGGAAGTGAACAGGCAGCAGCTTCAGCTGCCCACAGTTAAAATGGCTGCAGCCAGACTCCGTGGAGGGAGATTCCTGCAGCATATTTGGTGAGTACAGAATCCCAGTATATATAAAATAATATGCAAAGTGGTTGGAGGGAAGCTTCAGAATGTTTTTATAACAATGTATGTGAGCAGACTGCAGTTCCTCTTTAAGGCTGATTAAAGTACCGTATAAGCCAAGTTTTTCAGCACTTTTTTTGTGCTGAAAATGCCCCCCTCGGCTTATACTCGAGTCGCCTTTTTGCGCCTGATCTCCCGGATTTTGGGGACCCGGTACTGGCCGGCCGTAGGTCCTCCTGGATGCCAAACTCGACACGCGTGTAGCCCCACTCTTCCTCTACAAGTGTGCAAAGTCTGTTGTCTGGGGGACCTACGGCCGGGGAGCACCGATTTTTTTTTTTTTTTTTTTTAAACCCGGGCATCCCTTCCATAGACTCCTATGTTAAACGTCAGTCTAGTCATGGACACAGTGAGGCATGCAGATGGACACCCTAGGCCAGTGGTTGTCAACTCCTGTCCTCAGGACCCACTAACAGGCCAGATTTTAAGTATTACCTTGGTGAGATGCAGACTAGAATACTGCAATCCCTGAGCAGCAAATTATATCACCTGTGATGCATTTCAGTTATCTTGCAAACCTGGCCTGTTGGTGGGCCCTGAGGACTGGAGTTGAGAACCACTGCCCTAGGCGTATACTCGAGTCAATACGTTTTCCCATTTTTTGTGGTAAAATTGGGTGCCTCGGCTTATATTCGGGTCGGCTTATACTAGAGTATATACGGGAAGCTAAAAGGTCATCTGCTGATGGGAGTTCATCCCTTTTTGATCTGTAGATGAAGAAACAGAAAGGTGCAAAATGAAACAATGTTTTTTTTTTATATATCTTAGTTTCAGCAGCTGAGCGATGTTGATAAACATTGTCCAGCTGTTTTTTTCTTTTTTTTTCTTTCAGGGTACTTTCACACTGGGGTGGTGCTGGCGTTAGCCGTAAAGTGTGTTTCTAGATTTAGCTGCGCTTTACCTCTGTTATAGCTGCACTTTTCGTCCGCTAGAGGGGCGCCTTTAACCCCAGCCAGGGGCCGAACAAAGGATTAAAAGCCCCCGTGTTGCGGCGCTGCCGAAGCGCCTTGCAGGGACTTTGACAGTGCTGCCCATTCATTTCAATGGACAGGGTGTTTTGGGAGCGGTGTATACACCACTCCCGCACCACCACTTCCATCCTGCCAGCGCACCTTCCGAGTGAGAGCACTGAGTTTCACACTGGGGAGGTGCTATTTTTAGCGCTAAAACGTCTGAAAAGTGCCCCAATGTAAATGGGGTCTAACGGCTCCAATTGGCAGGACTTTGTTTACACTTCAGCTGATAACAGGGGAACCCCGCCGACAGCTGATCCCGTTATCAGCTGTCGGCGGGGTTCCCCTGTTATCGGCTGTCGGCGGGGTTCCCCTGTTATCGGCTGTCGGCGGGGTTCCCCTGTTATCGGCTGTCGGCGGGGTTCCCCTGTTAACGGCTGTCGGCGGGGTTCCCCTGTTAACGAGAACCCTGCTGACCGCTGAATGAATCATTGGTTGTTGAGGATCTTTTTCTTCTCGTACGACGCAATGCATTTCACATGTTCTCTGAAATCATACAGGACACAGGCTGAATATTCAAAGACCCCAAGTTATAGGCGGGTACCTTCAGGTGACTGGACAACAGCAAGCCCCTTGGGTGTCTAACCTACAGCCCCCCCCCCCCCACACAAGTTTTTATTTTAGGTTTAAACCCCTTTCCCTCAGGCCATTGTTTGCTATACGGCACTGTTACTTTAGCTGACAATTGCGCATTAATACATCGATGTACATAAAAATGCATTTTCTCTTTCGTCCATGGACGGACACGGCTCCTTTTAGTCTTGACAAGTGGGTTATGTTCTGTCTATTAGGAGAGGACTAGGGAGACATGTTAGATATACAAAAACATGTAATTTCCAAGGCCAAACAGCCCCGCCTAGGGGGCGCTCCCTCTGGTCATAACCCCTCACCGGCTCAGTTTTTTTCTGCCTAGTGTATGAGAAGGACCTGGCTCCTTAGGGGCCCATTGGTCCTGGAGAACTTTTTTTTATTTTCAATTTTGGATCCTGATATCAACTGCCGGCTGGGTGACAGGCTGGATAATATAGATCCTTGTAGTCTCCCCAGTCCGGCCATCGAGCGTGAGCAGGCCTTTAGCTACGCGCTGGGTCGGCCATGACATACCCCGTTTTGCTCCAGGGGTGGCCGGTGAGCTATGGGGCCCACATATGACTGGGCTACTGCTGTCCAGTCACAGTGGGCCGTGGCCGACAGCCACTCCGTACTGCTCGGTGATGGGTCAGGAATGCGTCCAGCAGTCCTCGCAGGGATGGCTAAGTAAGGTTCCTCCTGTCTTGGCAGGATGGAACAGCTGGGCATTCCTGGGGTGGTCGATTAGGGGGTATCTAGTCCTCCCTTTCCTCTCTCCCCGTCCATCCCGCCTCCCCATGCTTTGCTGGGCCTGCTGTGTACCTCACCAGGGGGTCCCTGAGGGTGGGCTCTGGGTCATGCGCAATGTGTGGGTGGTCTGCCTTGTGTTTTTGTGGCCTTTTATTTTTACCTCAGAAAGCCGTGCTGTTCCTAATGCTAATACAGCTGGCGGCCATTTTCTTGTAGCCTTGCTGTTTCTTTAGCTAATACAGGTAACCGGTGGCCATCTTTGTGGGGATTTTTACATTGCCTGGACCTCTAGCGCTGGTTTATCATTCTGAACGGAGCGAATGGCAGATCACCTCAGGCACACACTGTGCAGGGGCTTAGAGCGGACGGCAGCGCTGAAGCAGTGCCTGGGTCAGGGCGGTGAGTCCTCTGGGAATACTCCTTGGTCTGGGCAGCTAGGAGGGGGGGCCTTTTTTTTGCACCTTGACTTGTTCCCTGAGTGGCTGTCAAGTGTGTGGGTCAGCATGGCGTCAGAAGCTGGCGTTTTCTTCCCCAGACATTCTGGTGGTAGCAACCGGTGCACCTGCGGTACCTGTGGACGCTTTGTCAGCGGTCCTGGAATCATTTGTTGCCAGGGTGGAAGCGGTGTGCGGGCGCTAGGGGGGTAAAAAACTAAACATTTAAGGACCCTGCGGATAGGAGGTCCGAGGCGGTGGCCCGGTCCATGTTTACCATGCTGGGATCTGCATTACGGCCAGTTTTGGCTACGACAGAATGGGCTAAAATTTTGCACCAGGAGTTGGAAAGACAACCGGTTTCCCCCGGTCTGCGTAGAAATGGCTGACCAGTTGGTGCATGGCCTCAAATATGTCTGCGATGCAGCCCTGGACACCGCTCCCCTGCTTTCTAGAGCCTCAGTATCTGCTGTGGTACTGCGTCGCCTGATTTGGCTAAAATGCTGGTCCGCAGACCAGACTTTCAAGAAGGCTCTGGCTGATTTGCCTTTCTGGGGTGGAAGGCTGTTTTGGAGCCTCGCTGGATGACATTATTAAGGATGTCACTGGGGGTAAGAGCACACTGCTCCCACAATCCAGAAAAGGGTAAGGAGCCACGCTGCAGGCCTGGGCCCTCCTTTACCGCTCAGAAACATTTTTTCCGTCAGTCTGGGCCCGCAGGTAAGCGGTCACAGGCCGACAAGGGGCCAGCTGAGGGAAAAAAGCGTCCCTGGGTTCGCAAGCCTGCGAACAAATCTGCTACTGCATGAAGGTTTGCCCCCGCCCAACTCTCGGGTGGGGGGTCGCCTTTGCAGCTCGGTGGACCTCCCTGCTTTCCGACCAGTGTGTTTGCGAAGTGGTTTCATCGGGGTACAAGATAGAATTTCTTTTTTTGTCCACCATACTGATTTTTTTTTTTTTCCCTCAAACCTTCATCCTCCTCCAGCTCGTCGGAACGCCCTGTTTGGGGCAGTGCAGGACCTGCTGAAGAGTGGGGTGATAGTACCTGTGCTGCTGCCGGAAAGGTTTCAGGGATTTTACTCCAATCTGTAGTCCCAAAGGACGGGGTCCGTCCAATCCTGGATTTAAAGGCCCTCAACACCTTTTTTAAAGGTTCAGGATGGAATCAGTTCGCTCTGTGGTCGCTGCACTCCATCTGGGGGATTTTCTAGCGTCCTTGGACATCAAGGACGCATACTTGCATGTCCCCATATGCAACAGATTTCTGCAGGGGGTTTTTTTTTTTTTTCAGTCGGGGACGATCACTACCAATTTTGTGGCTCTCCCTTTTGGCCTGGCATCGGCACCAAGGGTTTTCACCAAGGTGCTCGCCCCGATTCTGGCTTTGCTGAGACAGCGAGGTATCGCTATCGTGGGCTACCTGGACGACCTCCTGAGAGCTGCTCCAGACTCGGAATTAGAGTAGGATGTTGCGATTGCCAGTCAGACCCTTCAAGAATTTGGTTGGGTACTGAACCTCCAGAAGTCGGTGTCGGTGCCGACTCAGCGCCTGGAATACCTGGGCTTGATCCTGGACTCCTCGGAGGCGAAGGTTTTTCTCCCTTTAGAAAAATTGCAGGCTCTTTAGATGGCGGTGAAGCTGTTGGCATCCTGCAGATTGTCGTTGCACTTTTGCATGCGAGTCCTGGGTCTCGTGGTGGCCTCCTTCGAGGCGGTACCGTATGCTCAATTCCACACTCGAGTCTTGCAGAAGGAGATCCTGTCCAAGTGGGACAAGTCTCGGTTGTCCCTGGATTGTCAAATCCGGGTGAGCCAACTAGTCAGGACTTCCCTGGTTTGTTGGCTGACATCTCCGGTCCTTCAGTCCGGAATGTCGTTCCTTCCCTTTCACTGGACAGTGATCACAACGGACACCAGCCTGACCGGTTGGGTTGGTGTTTGGGGGGTCCAGTCGACACAAGGTCGCTGTACACAGGAAGAATTCCGCCTGCCGATCAATGTACTGGAACTTCTGGCGATCAGGCAGTACCTCTCCACATCGCCACATGGTCACAGGGGCGTCCAGTCAGACAACGCCACGGCGGTGGTGTGTTAACCATCAAGAAGGAACAAGGAGCTCGGCTGCAGCATCGTAGGTCGCTCACATCCTGCGGTGGGCAGAAAGGAGCGTGCCGGCTCTATCGACCGTATACTTTCCGGGCGTAGAAAACTGGCAGGCGACTACCTAAGTCGCCAGATGCTGGACCAAGGAGAATGGTCGCTACACCCGGACGTGTTTCAACTCCTTTGCCTAAAATGGGGCACGCCAGACGTAGATCTCCTGGCTTCTCGACTCAATCGGGAAGGTATTGAGGTTCGTGGCCAGGTCAAAAGATCCCTGGGCGGACGCGTTTGGTGGCCCCGTGGGGACAGTATCGGCTGATCTATGCTTTTCCCCCACTGAAACTTCTTCCTCCTCTGCTCCGCAGAGTGGAGACCGAGGGGATTCCAGTAATCCTAATTGCCCCAGATTGGCCTCGGCGTCCCTGGTATGCCTGGTGGCGGATGCCCCTTGGCGACTGCCGATGTGGGAGGACCTTCTGTCGCAAGGTCCCATACGGCATGGCTATTGAAAGCCAGGTACTAAGGGACCAAGGCCTATCGGATTCGGTAATTTCCCACTATGCTGGGGGCACGGATGTCATCTTCTCGGAACATCTACCATCGCATGTGGAAGGCTTGCATCTCTATGTGTGAGGAGATGGAGTGGCGTCCACGGGCATATTCAGTTTCCGGGATCCTGCTGTTTCTACAGCGTGAAGTGGATCATAAACTTGCCTTAAGCCCCATCAAGGGGCAGATTTCAGCCTTGGCTGTTTTCTTTCAATGACCCCTGGCGGCTCATTCACTGGTGAGTACGTTTGTGCAAGGGGTCCGACACGTGGCTCCTCCGGTTCGACCACCACTACCTCCATGGGATTTGAATCTGGTACTCTCGGTACTTCAGAAACCTCCCTTTTTGAGAACATCAGAGAGATTCCTCTTTTGACACTCTCAGAAAGTTGCCTTTCTGGTGGCCATTACATCTGTCAGGAGGGTTTCTGAGTTGGCGGCCTTGTCTTGCAAGTCCCCCTACTTGATCCTCCATAAAGATAAAGCGGGGCTACGCCCGCAGCCTTTGTTTCTTCCGAAGGTGGTTTCGGCTTTTCATCTGAATGAGGACATTGTACTTCCATCCTTGTGTCCTCGGCCGTCGCATCCCAAAGAGGTTGCGTTACACCCGCAGAGCACGTACCACGTCTAAGGAATGTATCTGTCTGCTACGACTCAGTTTCGGAGGTCAAACTCACTGTTTGTGTCGGTGACTGGTCCAAAGAAAGGCCTGACGGTCTCGTCTGCCACCATTTCTCGGTGGATCAGACAGATTGTGATTTAGGCTTATGCCCTTAAAGGGCGGGCACCTCCCTTTCCTGTCATGGCGCATTCGACCAGGGCGATTGGTGCCTCCTGGGCTTTTCGACATCAAGCGTCTGTCTCACAGGTGTGTAAGGTGGCCACCTGGTCGTCTGTTCACACCTTCACTAAATTTTACAAGGTTGATGTGGCTGCATCTTCAGATGCTTGCTTCGGCCGCAAGGTTTTGCAGGCGGCTGTTTAAGGTTGCAGCTCCTCCGTTGAGGAGCTCTGTTTTGTTTGGGGTGAAGTTTGTTTGCTTGCTGTTCCTACCCCTCGTTTTTTTGACACTGCTTGGGGACGTCCCACTTGTCAAGACTAAAGGAGCTGTGTCCATCCATGGACGAAAGAGAAAATAGGATTTTTGTACTCACCGTAAAATCCTTTTCTCTGAAGTCCATGGATGGACACAGCACCGACCCCCTCCTGTTTGAGTTTTTACTGCTTTTTGACGAACTGAGCTGCTGAGTGCAGGGTGAGGGGGTTATGACCAGAGGGACCGCCCCCAGGGCGGGGCTGTTCAGCTTTGGTATAATTACATGTTTTTGTATATCTAACATGTCTGCCTAGTCCTCTCCTAATAGACGGAACATAACCCACTTGTCAAGACTAAAGGAGCTGTGTCTGTCCATGGACTTCAGAGAAAAGGATTTTACGGTGAGTACAAAAATCCTATTTATTTTTTTTCATCTTGGAGGGGGTTATAACACCTGTCAGATTTTTTACTTGCCATCTGTGTTCCATTGCGGAGATTTCCCTTCACTTCCTGTCCCATAGCCAAACAGGAAGTAAGAGGAAATTCCTTGGGGACTCCCAGGTTACCAGAACTAGTGCCCCCATTGGAAGATTGGGACCCCTACATTAACCCCTTCCTCCCCTTTGTGTATGACCTGAACCATTAACCCCTTCACCCCCCATATGAGCCGTACATTAACCCCTTCCTCCCCTCCCGCCATGTGATCCTTCCATTATTGTATCTAGTGCACAATTACAAAGCTCCATGTTTTAACCCCCTCAATGCCAATGTGTTTTTTTATTTTCAAAAAATATGTTCACCTTTTGGGTGTCGGTTGTCACCCCCCCCCCCCCTCCATACTGTCCTGATATATATATTTTTTTATGTTTTATACATGAAGTTTATTTTATTTATTTTTTGTCAATTTGGTCTTTTTCCTTTTTTATATAATAAAATACCACCAAGAGAAAACTCTGCCTCAAAAAATGATATAATATTTATTGGTCTCCACTCTTATGTGTGTCATTGTCAGTCAAAGTATCAATGCTGAACACTGGCCTGGGCAGTAAGGGGTGTAACATGCTGGTACTGAGGGGGTTAAAGAGCCCCATCTAGGAATATTCCCTGCCCCCTTCCCCCGCATGACACGCGTCCTCACCCAATACGAATGTAATATCACCGGTGTCCCCCCAATTTCTCCCCCCCCCCCGGTGTGTTCCCCTCTCAGAAAAACCACATGTCACAGTATTTGAAAAGGAGATTCAATCTTTATTGAATCCACTTCACCTTCCAATCATCTCCTTGCGTGACCTTCCAATCATCTGACCGCCAACATTTCCCACCATCAGCTGCGGGGGAAGGGAGACAGAAAACGGAAATTCTACAAACCAATCCCCCCCCCCATACACACTATTAGTGTATCGTTGAGTGAAATCCTGCAATGTGTATCACTTGTACCTCAAATCAGACTCTAGGTGGCACTGCACACCAACAATCATCTCCCATCCAATGAAAGGAGCATTACACTTTTTTTATTTTATTCATCCGTTCTCACCAATGAGAACTTCCGAAGTATTTTCTGACATTCTGTGCACAAGAGCTTACACTTCGTAGTCTCCAGACTCCGGAGAGCGACCCCCTCCTTGCGTCTCCATGTCTCGATATCCCTGCGTGCCCCCCCCCCCCATCTGCCGCAGGATATCATAGTGGATTCTCAGGTCAACAAGACAGGAAGTGAGAGTAAATCCACCCAATGGGAACACCGCACTGAAAAGGGGGATCTGCCGCTTCCAGGGGGACTTCCACTTTAAATCTAGAACCTCAGAGAGGGCAGGGCCTCAATACCTTCATAAAGGGAAGGTGGGGGGGGGGTCTCCTCCATGCTGCTCACACATCGGAGAGTCATTGACTACACTACACATTGAGTCCTAAACTACGGATGTAGAGACATCTAATTCTGTAATAATTAACGTCAATTTTGTTTTTCGACTCCCCTCGTGAGCCTTCCTTCTTTTTTTTTTTCCTCCCCTCCCTTTTTCTCAAATAGTTTTTTTTCCCCAAGGCTGATTGGTGAATTTATGGTACAGCGCGCTTAGTTGCAGTCCTCCAAGACAGTATTTGGCGCGATATAAATTTACGTATCATCATTGTCCCAATGAACGGCACTGGAGGGAACTTGGAGCAGCATTTCCCCGGCAGATATTCTAGTCCTTTTGGTTGTTCCAGGAGAACCGTTCTATATGCAGCTGTGATTGGCTATCTCTGCCAAGGCATGTCATTCGTTATCCAGCCGCCCCACCCCCCCAGACCTCCATCATACTGCATAGAGGCCACACCTGTCTCTGCCAAGGCATGTCATTCATTACCCAGCCGCACCACCGCCCAGACCTCCATCACATTGCATAGAGGCCACACCCACCTTTGTGATTGGCCATCTCTGCCAAGGCGTGTCATTCGTTATCCAGCTGCCACAGACCTCCATCACACTGCATAGAGGCCACACCCATCTCTGTGATTGGATGATGGAGTGAAGTGATGAGGTCCTCCTGCACTGTGCCAGAGGACAAGAAACGTTCGGGTTGATTGGTGGGATTTTGGGATCAGATTTTATACCGATGTCTGTGTCTCCTCTAACCTCCTGTGTCGGTGACAATGCTGTCACTTGACAGGAAATGTCTTTATTGGGGGAGATTTCCTCTCACTTCCTGTCCTTACTAACCCCTCACCTCCTTGTGTGAAGAGAGAGTGAAGTGAGATTGGATCAGATGTTTACTTCTGTCTGAGGAGTTTATATTCATTTGCTTTCCCAACACACAGCTGAGTGAACTGCGAGCGCCCAGCATGGTGCTCGCTGTTCACCTTTTTTGATGCCTATTAGATCCTATGGCTCTAATCAGGTGGTTTAAAAAATACCTCGCCGCTGCAATTCAGGTGTCCGAAAAGGGGCCGGACGCCTGAATAGCGGTTGTCAGCGGCGGCCATAGATAGATAGATTCATGCAATGCATGAATCTATCGGTGATAGGGAGATGGCAGGAGAGAGGGGGCGGCGCCCTTTATGGATGCACTGCCACTGACAGAGATTGAACTGTTCATACCATCCTCCAGGTCGTTTATGAACAAATTAAATAGGATTGGTCCCAGCACAGAACCCTGGGGGACCCCACTACCCACCCCCGACCATTCCGAGTACTCCCCATTTATCACCACTCTCTGAACTCGCCCTTGTAGCCAGTTTTCAATCCATGTACTCACCCCTATGGTTCATGCCGACAGACCTTAGTTTGTACAGTAAATGTTTATGGGGAAACTGTGTCAAATGCTTTTGTAAAATCCAGATACACCACGTCTACGGGCCTTCCTTTTATCTAGATGGCAACTCACCTCCTCATAGAAGGTTAATAGATTGGCAAGAACGATTCTTCATGAATCCATACTAATTACTGCTAATGATACCGTTCTCATTACTAAAATCTTGTATATAGTCCCTTATCATCCCCTCCAAGAGCTTACATACTATTGATGTTAGGCTGACTGGTCTGTAATTCCCAGGGATGTATTTTGGGCCCTTTTTTAAATATTGGTGCTACATTGGCTTTTCTCCAATCAGCTGGTACCATTCCAGTCAGTAGACTGTCAAGTAATTGCCAGACCATTGTTCCTAATTTTTACTGACTGAGTTCCCTAAGTACCTTCGGGTGCAAGCCATCTGGTCCCGGTGACTTATTAATGTTAAGTTTTCTAATTCTGTCCTCTATTAACCATGGAGGTGCTTCCTGTGATGTGTCATGAGGATTAACACTGCAGTTTTGGTTACTGAAGCCCCCCGATTCCCTCGTGAAGACTGAGAAGAATAAATTCAATACCTTCACCATCTCCCCATCCTGTGTAATCAGATGTCCTTCCTCATTCTTTATGGGGCCAATACGGTCTGTCCTCCCTCTTTTACTGTTAATATACTTAAAGAATTTCTTGGGATTTTTTTTTGCTCTCCTCCTCTGCTATGTGTCTTTCGTGTTCTATCTTAGCCGCCTTTATTGCACCCTTACATTTCTTGTTGCATTCTTTTTATAAATTCTGAATGCTGATGATGACCCCTCAGCCTTGTATTTTTTGAAGGCCTTCTCTTTTGCTTTTATATGCATTTTTACATTGGAGTTATGCCATCCAGGACTTTTGTTCGTTCTTTTAAATTTATTACCCAATGGGATGCATTGGCTAATGCCCTTATTTAATATTCTCTTAAAGCGAACCCATCTCTTCTCTGTGTTCTTTGTTCCTAAGATTTTATCCCAATTATTATCTTCTAGCAAGGATCGTAGTTTAGGGAAGTTGGCTCTTTTGAAATTCACTGTCTTTGTGTTCCTCTATGTTTGCTATTTGTGAGCCAATTGACCTGTGATCGCTGTTTCCTAAATTGCCCCGTATTTCCACATCTGTGATCAGGTCTGTATGGTTGGTAATCAGTAGATCTAGTAACGCTTTATTTCTAGTTGGTGCGTCTACCATCTGACCCATGAAATTGTCCTGCAAGACATTTAGGAACTGGCGAGCCTTAGATGAATGGGCGGTTCCCTCCTGTCTGGATAATTAAAATCCCCCATTATGATAACACTTCCCATCCATGCTGCTAATCCAACTTGTGATAGGTCTGTCTCCCCCTCCTCCCTCAGGTTAGGGGGCCTATAGCATACTGCCAGTATTATTTTCCCTTTGGAGCTCTACCCATAAGGATTCCACCTCCTCCCTAGCTCCCTTAGTGATGTCATCTCTCACATTCATGTGTACATTATTCTTGATATATAGGCATACCCCTCCCCCCCTTTTTTACCCTCTCTATCCTTGCGATAAAGGGATTATCATTGAATGGTTGCCAGCCAATCATGAGAACTGCTGAACCAAATCTCTGAAATTCCTACAAAATCTAAATCCTCCAATCATCGATCCATCCAATCACTGAGCCCCCACTCTGGAGGAAGGAGTACAGGAGGCACATTTGGACAGCAGCATTGTCAGTCTGAGGGGAGGGGAGTGATAGATGGACTATAGATTTAGATACACTAACAAATTGAAGCCAAACTCCATCTCACACTTTATAATCCATTACAGGAACAGTTTTATAAAGGATCAATAAATAAAAGCTGATCATTGTAAGCACCCCTGTCAGTGGGAAATGGTTTGTCTCAGCCCTCTAACTGCTACATATGCAGGAGAGCTTGTGAAGCACAACAGACTTAGAGAGGTATTTGCACCCACTTCCGGGGGTCCTCTCTGCGGGAAGCACGTCACTTCCCGCAGAATACCCGTAGTGCTCTGGGAGACACTCGGCTCCCAGAACACAGGGGACCATTCAGAACGGCGCAGCGCGACTTGCGCATGCGCCGTAGGGAACCAGGCATGAAGCCGCAAGGCTTCACTTCCTGGTTCCCTCACCGAGGATGGCGGTGGGGGCAGCAGAGTGACGAACGATTGCTCCTCCTCTGCTGCTGCTGACGTCGCTGGACTCCAGGACAGGTAAGTGTCCTAATATTAAAAGTCAGCAGCTGCTGGCTTTTAATATTTTTATTTTTTCTGCGGCATCTCCGCTTTAATGGCAGGATCACCAGATGAGAATAGAAGGGAAAAAAAAAAAGTCTAAAAAAGAAAACAAATGCAGTTGTCACATCTGATGATTGGTAATCTGCAATATAAGAAATGGGTGATTGTGGGGTTCATATCACTTTAACTCTTAAAGGGGACACTGCTGGGGATTTGGGGGGGGGGGTAATTACCAGAGGAATAGGAATCCTTCTAATGTTGGCAGAATCCTAATAAATCATTCCCATCCAATCACCACTTCTAACATGTCTGGCCCCTCCCCTGGATGCAGCCAAATACAGAAGTCTCACACATCCTGCTGCATTTTGTAACAGAATAAATTAAATAGATTCTCAGTGACCTTTATAGAATCACATTCCCGACATTTCATCATTACAACCCCTCCCCCAGTGATCAGACTGTACATTGTAACTTTGTAGGAGGAGGAAGCATTTCCTGTGGGAAGTGCAGAGATTTTGTTTGCCAAATCCTTAAACTTGATCTTTTTTTTTTTTTTTAAGCTGTTAGTTGAGTGAGAAGACGACGGGGGTCCTCTGGCCAGACTTTGCAGCTGTCTGTGACCCCAACAAGTACATCCCCTCAATTCTGCTGCTCTGGGCATTCAGAATCTGAGGTGGGAGGGGATTGCCCTGCTGGATCATAGAGAGCGTTACGACTTCATAGGATGAACTTCACCCCAGAGAGAAGCTTCGGCTGATGCAATGCACCACTTCAACTATTCAGTTCAAAGTGGGCAATCGCCCCGGTATGGCGCCATATCCAATCACAAGCTTTACTTATTATGGAGTATCCCATCCATGAGCTCCCCCCCCATGAAGGAGTATCCCATCCATGAGCTCTCCCCATGAAGGAGTATCCCAACCATGATCTTCCTTCAGTATGAAGGAGTATCCCATCCATGACCCCCCCCCCCCCTCCCCCCATATATCATGAAGGAGTATTGCATCCATGATATCTATTCAGTATGAAGGAGTATCCCATCCATGATCTCCCTTCAGTATGAAGGAGTATCCCAACCATGATCTCCATTCCAAATGAAGGAGTACCCCATCCATGACCCCCCCCCCTCCCCCCATCATGAAGGAGTATTGCATCCATGATCTCTATTCAGTATGAAGGAGTGTCCCAACCATGATCTCCCCCCATGAAGGAGTATCCCATCCATGAGCTCCCTCATGGAGTATCCCATCCATAATCTCCCCCCCTATGAAGGAGTATCCCATCCATGATCTCCATTCAGTATGAAGGAGTATCCCATCCATGATCTCCCTCCATAAAGGAGTATCCTAACCATGATCTCCCCATATGAAGGAGTATCCCAACCATCATCCCCATTCAGTATGAAGGAGTATCCCAACCATCATCCCCATTCAGTATGAAGGAGTATCCCAACCATCATCCCCATTCAGTATGAAGGAGTATCCCAACCATCATCCCCATTCAGTATGAAGGAGTATCCCAACCATCATCCCCATTCAGTATGAAGGAGTATCCCAACCATGATCTCCCCCCATGTACGAGTATCTCATCCATGATCTTCCCCCATGAAGGAGTATCCCAACCATGATCTCCATTCAGTATGAAGGAGTATCCCATCCATGATCTCCCCCCCCATGAAGGAATATCCCCACCATGATCCCCCCCCCCCCCCCCATGAAGGAGTATTGCATCCATAATCTCTACTCATTTCTTCTTAACAGGAAGACCAGACACCACTTTAGAAGTCTACCTCTTATCTCACAGTCTGGTCTGCACATCCTTTAGAAGTTGGCGGGAGGTTTAAAGCTGAATTACAGACAGACAGCTAAATACACCATTACAATACAAATATGGAGTCTGTTTTACATGTTTACAAAATATGTGTCCAGCCTGTGACTGGACAGTGAAAGCAGAAGCAGAAGACTGATGAGGTCATCTCTCTGGTCTCTCCTACCAGTATGTTTCTTGTTAGCTCATGAGCAAAATAGACTGGATTTTTTATTTTTTTTTGCCGTTTCCTCCTCTTCTAGTCTGGGCTCTGCTGTACAGGGACTGCAAGAAGCAGGTACTGGTATAAGTTTAGGGTAATGATGAATACGAAGTTACGTTAATGTGTGTCTTTTATGTCTGCTGAAGTTCAGCTTTAAACCTACGGCCCACAAGTCATCCCCGTGGCTGGACATTCCGAGGCTCATGTACTTGTGACTCTCCCAAATGTTTATAATCTCCATACTTCACATTCATGCAGAGGATTTCCAGGATCACGGACACGAGATAAGGCCACGCTCTATTATATACTTCAGATAAAAGCCTAAAACACGTAAAAATCCAATTATACATCATTTCTGTACATAAAATTTATACAACTCACATAGAAAAATAAGTCTACAGGGATATTTGTTCATATGGGTCGGCTGGGAAGTCTACATGCTGGTTGGCTGTTGTAACGCTGGTCCGGCGTCGCAGTCGCCAATGGGGTTCTCGGATCGCATGTACATGAGGAAGAGCGTGACGGTGGCGAATGTAGCAGCATTGACAGGGAACGCTCTCAGCAAGGTGGAGGTCAGACCCCTGCTGAAAAACCTGAGGCCTTCACTATTGTAGCTCTGCCTGACGCAGTCCATGATGCCATTATATTGGTTGACACCGCCAAAGCCATCAGCTTGAAGGCGAGATTTGATGACATCGATCGGGTAGGTGGACAGCCAAGACACGATGCCCGACATGCCGCCAGCAAACAGCAGCTTGGGGATGATGAGGTTATCGTTGATGTCACAGCCGAGGTATCTGGTGAGATAGTCGTATGTCAGGAAGTAAAAGCCAAAGCTGGGGGTCTCCCGGAGGAAGGTGGTCACCATCCCTCTGTTGATGCCCCTCACGCCCTCTTTCCGGTAGACCTTCACCAGGCAGTCCAGAGAGTTCTTGTAAGTTTTGGATCTGGATTTGTACTCCCCGGTGCCTTGCATCTGCATTCGGGTTTTGGCCAACTCCATGGGACAGCAGATGACGCACTGGATGGACCCGGCTGCCGCTCCGGCCAGGAACTGGTTCAATGGCGTGTCGTTGCCAAGGTATCGGATTGTGTTCCCCTGAACGCCAAACACCAGAGCGTTGATGAACGTCAGCCCCATCATGGGGGAGCCGACTCCTTTGTACAGCCCCCATGCCTAAAAAAAGAGGGGGGGGGGGAGAAACATTAAAACCTAAAACTGAACAAGAAAACTTCACTTATATCAACTTTAAACCCTAAAGGGGTACTATAGTCACCTCCCCCCCAAAGATGGACACTATAGTCACCGCCCTCCCAAAGATGGGCACTATAGTCACCCCCCCCTCCCAAAGATGGGCACTATAGTCACCCCCCTCCCAAAGATGGGCACTATAGTCACCCCCCCTCCCAAAGATGGGCACTATAGTCACCCCCCCTCCCAAAGATGGACACTATAGTCACCCCCCCTCCCAAAGATGGACACTATAGTCACCCCCCCTCCCAAAGATGGACACTATAGTCACCTCCCCCCCAAAGATGGACACTATAGTCACCTCCCCCCCAAAGATGGGCACTATAGTCACCCCCCCTCCCAAAGATGGGCACTATAGTCACCCCCCCTCCCAAAGATGGGCACTATAGTCACCCCCCCTCCCAAAGATGGGCACTATAGTCACCCCCCCTCCCAAAGATGGACACTATAGTCACCCCCCCTCCCAAAGATGGGCACTATAGTCACCCCCCCCTCCCAAAGATGGGCACTATAGTCACCCCCCCTCCCAAAGATGGGCACTATAGTCACCCCCCCTCCCAAAGATGGACACTATAGTCACCCCCCCTCCCAAAGATGGACACTATAGTCACCCCCCCTCCCAAAGATGGACACTATAGTCACCTCCCCCCCAAAGATGGACACTATAGTCACCTCCCCCCCCCAAAGATGGACACTATAGTCACCTCCCCCCCCCCCCCCCCCAAAGATGGACACTATAGTCACCTCCCCCCCCCCCCAAAGATGGACACTATAGTCACCTCCCCCCCCCCCAAAGATGGACACTATAGTCACCTCCCCCCCCCCCAAAGATGGACACTATAGTCACCTCCCCCCCCCCAAAGATGGACACTATAGTCACCTCCCCCCCAAAGATTGACACTATAGTCACCTCCCCCCCAAAGATTGACACTATAGTCACCTCCCCCCCCAAAGATGGACACTATAGTCGCCTCCCCCCCAAAGATGGGCACTATAGTCACCTCCCCTCGCTGCCATCTTTGGCCTCTGGATTCGGCTGTAGTGGGATGACGTAATCCCAGAGCGTGTGCCCCGGAGTTCATTCATTCATTCATCCCGCCACAGAGGCGTGCCGAGAACGCAGCTCAGCAAAGATTGCCAACAGGCAACTACTACACCTCCTCCTCTGTTCTGGCGATAATGACCGGGGGGGGGGGGGGGGGAGGTGTAGGTGTAGCTCTGTCCTACCATGACAACACTGCTCCTTCTTCGATACAGTACAGTCAATCAGTGTTGTCACCACAGGACAGGAAGTATGTACTGACAGGATCACCAGGTGCAAATAATGCGAAACAGCCAGGATAAAAAGAAAAAGAAGGCAGCCACCACATCTAAGGACCTTGGGATCCGTGATATCCAATTAAAACCATTCGTTTTAGTTTGGGCTAGAATGAGGAATGTCTGTTTAGTTTGTCAGTGATGTCATCGCTCTCTAGTGATTAGATAGGCTGCATTCTCAGTGATGTCACCGCTCTCTAGTGATTGGATACATTCTCAGTGATGTCACCGCTCTCTAGTGATTGGATAGGATACATTCTCAGTGATGTCACCGCTCTCTAGTGATAGGATACATTCTCAGTGATGTCACCGCTCTCTAGTGATTGGATAGGATACATTCTCAGTGATGTCACCGCTCTCTCTAGTGATTGGATAGGCTGCATTCTCAGTGATGTCACCGCTCTCTAGTGATTAGATAGGCTACATTCTCAGTGATGTCACCGCTCTCTAGTGATTGGATAGGTTACATTCTCAGTGATGTCACCGCTCCCTAGTGAATGGATAGGCTGCATTCTCAGTGATGTCACCGCTCTCTAGTGAATGGATAGGCTGCATTCTCAGTGATGTCACCACTATCTGGTGATTGATCAGTGCCATTATTGATCGGTATTACTTACAGATTCCTGTTTGATGATGGATTGGAAGCAGTGGTAGGTTCCTCTGTAGAGGGGTTTGGAGACGCTCTGAACCTGGAGTCGCACCTACAAGAAGAGAGAAATTAAGTGATTGGATGGAGGGGGATACATAGTGTGGTCACTATAGAACACAGAGAATGAATGGGATGTGAATCTGGCAGGAAGTGGTGACAGCGGACAGAATATTAGGTCTCAGCAGACACGGTGATGCCAGGGCATGAACTGATTGGTTCCTTGTGCTGCTTCTACCTCTCTCTCCACCCCCGCTGTACAGATACCTCAAGAGCCTGACACCAGGTCACTGCTATTATATAATGGGGGTACAAGGGAAGGATTTCATTGTCCTATAAGACATCCCCTATGCATTGGTTTCTGTTAGAGTGGGGGAATTCATTCTCTCCGATTACCATGGTCACCGGGAAGGGAAATCCAAAATGTTGAGTTGCCACCAAAAGAGGAATAGAGGGGAAATTATCCAATGGGGACACTCATTCTGGTGACAACTGCCTAAGAGGAGATTTGCCGTCACTTCCTGTTGAGTCTACAGGACAGGAAGTGAAGGGTCACCCATTTTCACGGCCCAAAACCAGCAAAGAAGAGACACCAGAGCCAGGCGGGTGATTGGCTTTTACCTCTCCAGCAATCTGTTCCTCATGGATGTGACCTGAGTTATATATTCCTTACGTGTACTCAGCAATGGTGGGGTAAATCTCCGCCCTTATCCACAAAACGACACCCTGAGCAATCATATTATCAGAATCAGCATAGAAGTCCCCTCCCCCATAACGACAACGAATAAAAAATGATCATCGAAAAAAACTCACCTTCACCGTGTCAAACGGATGTCCAACCAAAACACCGGCTGCACCTGGAAAGACAGAGATTGGGGGTCAGCATGAATACTCCCCACATACATTATATATATATATATATATATATATATATATATATATATATATATATATATATATATATATATATATATATATATATATAATCATTGTGTTCAGTATATGGATATATCATGTCACTAAATACAGTGTCTCGAGATCATTGATGTCATATAATGGAGATGCGCGTGCGCACGCCCCCCCATACCTTCTAATCCTTAGATGTGGCCAAACAATCATTGTCTCCCCATCATCAACCCCCAACCATCGTATCCCCATCATCAACCTCCAACCATCGTCTCCCCATCATCAACCCCCAACCATCGTCTGCCCATCATCAACCCCCAACCATCGTCTCCCCATCATCAACCATCGTCTCCCCATCATCAACCTCCAACCATCGTCTCCCCATCATCAACCTCCAACCATCGTCTCCCCATCATCAACCTCCAACCATCGTCTCCCCATCATCAACCCCCAACCATCGTCTCCTCATCATCAACCCCCCAACCATCGTCTCCCCATCATCAACCCCCCAACCATCGTCTCCCCATCAACCCCCAACCATCGTCTCCCCATCGTCAACCCCCCATCATCAACTCCCAATCATTGTCTCCCCATCATCACAACCCTGCTGACTGAACGAGAGAAAATCATCGACTACCTTTCCCTGAATCCTGATCACTGACTCCCCACCACCAACTCCTCCTCCTTCTCATCGACTCCCCACCACCGACTCCTCCTCATCGACTCCCCACCACCGACTCCTCCTCCATCGACTCCCCACCACCGACTCCTCCTCCATCGACTCCCCACCACCGACTCCTCCTCCATCGACTCCCCACCACCGACTCCTCCTCCATCGACTCCCCACCACCGACTCCTCCTCCATCGACCCCCCACCACCGACTCCTCCTCCATCGACCCCCCACCACCGACTCCTCCTCCATCGACCCCCCACCACCGACTCCTCCTCCATCGACCCCCCACCACCGACTCCTCCTCCATCGACCCCCCACCACCGACTCCTCCTCCATCGACCCCCCACCACCGACTCCTCCTCCATCGACCCCCCACCACCGACTCCTCCTCCATCGACCCCCCACCACCGACTCCTCCTCCATCGACCCCCCACCACCGACTCCTCCTCATCGACCCCCCACCACCGACTCCTCCTCATCGACCCCCCACCACCGACTCCTCCTCATCGACCCCCCACCACCGACTCCTCCTCATCGACTCCCCACCACCAAAACCTCCTCATCGACTCCCCACCACACAGTGTTCACAGGGTGAAGATAATCCTCATAGGAAGTGCAGCAGTAATGTGTCAGTGTCCAGGAGATCAGATGAAGGCATTGTGGGCGATAATAAACACCTGGCAGGGGGACTCTCACACATTGCTGTACTTGACATAAAAGAACACGGATTATATTGGACCCACTTTCTGTTATAAAACAGTTTATAGACGTCAAATATAAGAAAACAATAAATTTGTCCAGAATGTGTTACATTTCCCTCTATTATCATTCAGCTGCCCCCCCCCCCCAACACCTTATCTGCAACGCCGGCGCCACTCTCTGACCGTGGACCATGAGCGCGGCACGCCGTGTATTCCAGGACCTTACTACACTTCACCTATGTACAGGGATCTGAGCTTATCTCCTTCCCAAGGATTCCACTGACCCATCCCCCACACCTTTCCCAACACCTCCCCCTCCCATTAGATTGTAAGCTCCCATGCACAGAACCCTCTTGTATTGAATTGTATCTGTACTTTATATAAATCCCAGATAATAAAGCGTCTTGCACACGATATTCCTGTTTGAGACGTTCTTTTCTGTATGTATTTTCACGCAATCTGGCGACCGATTTTCGCTTTCACAGAATGTTAATGGATATTTGCGCACGAAGCGTAAATTACTGACCAAAAATGCAGATTTTATCTATTGTTTTACTGAAAAATAGACGGCGCTTGTTCACGCTCCTGTGTGCACAGACACATTACAATCAATGGGATGGATTTGAGCTCAGTAAAAAAAATAAGCTGTATGGAGCGTTTTCAAGCTGCAGCGTGCGAGAGGCCTAAAATTATTATTATTATTATTAACGCGCAGCGATTTCCTGGACTATTATAATATGAAGTATTGTAGAGAGTATTGCTCTCTGCAGCTTTTCATGTATTCCAGACTTTCCTTACCACGTTTAGAGCGCTCAATAGCTCAAGCTATAATTTACACACATACCAGTAATTCAATCAGCAGTGACTCCTCCCCTTTAATGCCCCTCCCTCTGTACAGCTGTCTCTGAAGAAGATTCAGTTAGAGGGAGGGACTCCTGTGTCTGAAAAGTCATGGATGTAGTCCTTCATATATTTATTTATAGGGCACATGGGTATACATTAGGGAAGAACAGGATTTTTTCAAGATTTGTTTTTCTGTAGTTCCATTGATGTGGACTATGTGTGGAGGGGGCGCGGACTATCAACAATCCGAGACCACCATTCCGTGACCAACAAACCATGATCAACAGTCCATGACCCCCAGTCCATGACCACCATTCCGTGACCGACAATCCGAGACCACCATTCCGTGACCGACAATCCGAGACCACCATTCCGTGACCGACAATCCGAGACCACCATTCCGTGACCGACAATCCGAGACCACCATTCCGTGACCGACAATCCGAGACCACCATTCCGTGACCGACAATCCGAGACCACCATTCCGTGACCGACAATCCGAGACCACCATTCCGTGACCGACAATCCGAGACCACCTTTCCATGACCAAAAAACCATGATCAACAGTCCATGACCCCCAGTCCATGACCGACAATCCGAGACCACCATTCCGTGACCGACAATCCAAGACCACCATTCCGTGACCGACAATCCAAGACCACCATTCCGTGACCGACAATCCAAGACCACCATTCCGTGACCGACAATCCAAGACCACCATTCCGTGACCGACAATCCAAGACCACCATTCCGTGACCGACAATCCAAGACCACCATTCCGTGACCAACAAACCATGATCAACAGTCCATGACCCCCAGTCCATGACCGACAATCCGAGACCACCATTCCGTGACCGACAATCCAAGACCACCATTCCGTGACCGACAATCCAAGACCACCATTCCGTGACCGACAATCCAAGACCACCATTCCGTGACCGACAATCCAAGACCACCATTCCGTGACCGACAATCCAAGACCACCATTCCGTGACCGACAATCCAAGACCACCTTTCCATGACCAACAAAACATGATCAACAGTCCATGACCCCCAGTCCATGACCACCATTCCATGACCGACAATCCGAGACCACCATTCCGTGACCGACAATCCAAGACCACCATTCCGTGACCGACAATCCAAGACCACCATTCCGTGACCAACAAATCATGATCAACAGTCCATGACCCCCAGTCCATGACCGACAATCCGAGACCACCATCCCATGACCGACAATCCGAGACCACCATTCCTTGACCGACAATCCGAGACCACCTTTCCGTGACCAACAAACCATGATCAACAGTCCATGACCCCCAGTCCATGACCGACAATCCGAGACCACCATTCCGTGACCGACAATCCGAGACCACCATTCCGTGACCGACAATCCGAGACCACCATTCCGTGACCGACAATCCGAGACCACCATTCCGTGACCGACAATCCGAGACCACCATTCCGAGACCGACAAACCATGATCAACAGTCCATGACCCCCAGTCCATGACCGACAATCCGAGACCACCATTCCGTGACCGACAATCCGAGACCACCATTCCGTGACCGACAATCCGAGACCACCATTCCGTGACCGACAATCCGAGACCACCATTCCGTGACCGACAAACCATGATCAACAGTCCATGACCCCCAGTCCATGACCGACAATCCGAGACCACCATTCCGTGACCGACAATCCGAGACCACCATTCCGTGACCGACAATCCGAAACCACCATTCCGTGACCGACAATCCGAGACCACCATTCCGTGACCGACAATCCGAGACCACCATTCCGTGACCGACAATCCGAAACCACCATTCCGTGACCGACAATCCGAAACCACCATTCCGTGACCGACAATCCGAGACCACCATTCCGTGACCGACAATCCGAGACCACCATTCCGTGACCGACAATCCGAGACCACCATTCCGTGACCGACAATCCGAGACCACCATTCCGTGACCAACAATCCGAGACCAACAGTCCATGACCGACAATCCGAGACCACCATTCCATGACCGACAATCCGAGACCACCATTCCATGACCGACAATCCGAGACCACCATTCCATGACCGACAATCCGAGACCACCATTCCATGACCGACAATCCGAGACCACCATTCCGTGACCGACAATCCGAGACCACCATTCCGTGACAAACAGTCCATGACCACCATTCCGAGACCACCAATCCCTAGCTAATATTAGAAATCTAGCTGGTTGTGTTTAAACCCCATCCCCCCCCCATCCCCCCTGAACACTGGAACGGACTCTCCAATTTTTAGTCAGAGGACAGAAAGTTTTCTAAAAGTTCACCGAAAGCGGCTTCTTCATACACAGAACAATGGAGACAAGACCACTCCCGACACAAGGGGAGAGAACAGAGCTGTGGGAGGGGCCCAGCAGGCTCCACCCACTAGATAAAACTACAGGAGGGGGCGGGGAAAAGACCAGTCCCTTGCACAAAGTGAGAGAGCAGCAGTGGGCGGGGTTTATTACACAGCGAGAGAGAGTTATTGGTAGATTTAATAGCGATTGTACAATCAGGTTGATAGGTGTGTGGTCAGCTATAGGAGGAGGAGATGCTGAGAGATTGATAATTTATTTCACCATCATCACCCCCTCCCCCCACACCTCTCCGACTGATCATTTACTCACAATTGCCGGATCCCTCTGTGTGTGATGGGATTGGATGAGACCGGAGTCTCTGAAGAATAAAATCTCCTCCTGGAGATAAACGTATCAATCAGAACAATCCCAACTCACCGATATCCCGAGAAGATCAACGTGATACTCAACCGACCGACACCCATCCAGAGTGCGAAGATAGGAGACCAACCAACCGCCCTCCCCCGAGTCCATCTACAGAAGAACAACACTCAGCAGATTGTGTCTCTTCACCTCCGACGCCACCACGGAAAACACCTTCACAGAACCTATCCAATCACTAGAGAGCGATGACATCACTGAGAATGCAGCCTATCCAATCACTAGAGAGCGATGACATCACTGAGAGTGCAGCCTATCCAATCACTAGAGAGCGGTGACATCACTGAGAATGCAGCCTATCCAATCACTAGAGAGTGGTGACATCACTGAGAATGCAGCCTATCCAATCACTAGAGAGCGGTGACATCACTGAGAATGCAGCCTATCCATTCACTAGAGAGCAGTGACATCACTGAGAATGCAGCCTATCCAATCACTAGAGAGCGGTGACATCACTGAGAATGCAGCCTATCCATTTACTAGAGAGCGGTGACATCACTGAGAATGCAGCCTATCCATTCACTAGAGAGCAGTGACATCACAGAGAATGCAGCCTATCCAATCACTAGAGAGCGGTGACATCACTGAGAATGCAGCCTATCCATTCACTAGAGAGCGGTGACATCACTGAGAATGCAGCCTATCCAATCACTAGAGAGTGGTGACATCACTGAGAATGCAGCCTATCCAATCACTAGAGTGCGGTGACATCACTGAGAATGCAGCCTATCCAATCACTAGAGAGCGGTGACATCACTGAGAATGCAGCCTATCCAATCACTAGAGAGCGATGACATCACTGAGAATGCAGCCTATCCAATCACTAGAGAGCGATGACATCACTGAGAATGCAGCCTATCCATTCACTAGAGAGCGATGACATCACTGAGAATGCAGCCTATCCAATCACTAGAGAGCGGTGACATCACTGAGAATGCAGCCTATCCAATCACTAGAGAGCGGTGACATCACTGAGAATGCAGCCTATCCAATCACTAGAGAGCGATGACATCACTGAGAATGCAGCCTATCCAATCACTAGAGAGCGGTGACATCACTGAGAATGCAGCCTATCCAATCACTAGAGAGCGATGACATCACTGAGAATGCAGCCTATCCAATCACTAGAGAGCGGTGACATCACTGAGAATGCAGCCTATCCAATCACTAGAGAGCGGTGACATCACTGAGAATGCAGCCTATCCAATCACTAGAGAGTGGTGACATCACTGAGAATGCAGCCTATCCAATCACTAGAGAGTGGTGACATCACTGAGAATGCAGCCTATCCAATCACTAGAGAGTGGTGACATCACTGAGAATGCAGCCTATCCAATCACTAGAGAGCGGTGACATCACTGAGAATGCAGCCTATCCAATCACTAGAGAGCGGTGACATCACTGAGAATGCAGCCTATCCATTCACTAGAGAGCGATGACATCACTGAGAATGCAGCCTATCCAATCACTAGAGAGCGGTGACATCACTGAGAATGCAGCCTATCCAATCACTAGAGAGCGGTGACATCCCTGAGAATGCAGCCTATCCAATCACTAGAGAGCGGTGACATCAACTAGAGAGCGGTGACATCACTGAAAATGCAGTCTATCCAATCACTAGAGAGTGATGACATCACTGAGAATGCAGCCTATCCAATCACTAGAGAGCGGTGACATCACTGAAAATGCAGTCTATCCAATCACTAGAGAGTGATGACATCACTGAGAATGCAGCCTATCCATTCACTAGAGAGCAGTGACATCACTGAGAATGGATTGTGATTGGTGGATAGAAATGATTTCGGTCTCTCCTGTCGGTTCGGTTGGGGGAAGGGGAGGGTCTCCAGAATGTCGCTTTTCGGGGTCACATCAGATTTTATTATTTTGTCATTTTTCAGTCTTGTTGTTGGAAGCCCCTCCCCCGTCTGTATAGAATTCCAGCAGTCTGTGTAATGTGATCTCCCCGGGATGAAGGGACTGGGTGACCTGGAATACTTCGGAGCCGTGTATAGAATTCCACATCCACGTGTCAGGCCGGCTGTGATTGGTGGATTTGGGGGTGTGAGCTGGAGGTTGTCGCAGGGAACGCCTCCCTTCTCATTCATCACCAAGAAACCGGTCATACGAGAGTCCGCCAATCATCCATTATTCATAGGGAGCGTCTCCCCTCCCCCCAGGGGGACATGAATGAACTTCAAATCCTCCAGTATGAGAAAATCACCCCGAGAGGTTTATATGATCTGCCCCTCACCTCTAATCAGGACATTGTGGGAGGAGCTTAATTCACCAGAACTAGTGTCCCCATTGGAAGATTTCTCCTCTCTTCCTGTTCTGCTGACAACCTGAAATGTGAGATTTTCTCTTTCACTTTCACATAAGTCACTGTGACTCTCCCTACCTGGGACACAGACAGCGAAAACACCCACCAGGGGGTCTCCCCCAACACCCACCAGGGGGTCTCCCCCCCCCCCCAACACCCACCAAGGGTCTCCCCCTCCCCCTCCAGCCAACACCCACCAGGTGGTCTCCCCCCTCCCCAACACCCACCAAGGGTCTCCCCCTCCAGCCAACACCCACCAGGTGGTCTCCCCCCCTCCCCAACAACCGCCATCCAACACCCGCCAGGGGGTCTCCCCCTCCCCCAACACCCGCCAGGGGTCTCCCCCTCCCCCTCCAGCCAACACCCGCCATCCAACACCTGCCAGGGGGTCTCCCCCCCTCCCCAACACCCGCCAGGGGGTCTCCCCCAACACCCGCCAGGGGTCTCCCCCTCCAGCCAACACCCGCCAGGGGGTCTCTCCCCTCCTCCATCTAACACCCGCCAGGGGGGTCTCCCCCTCCCCCAACACCCGCCAGGGGATCTCCAGCCTCCCCCTCCATCCCACACCCACCAGGGGGTCTCCCCCAACACCCGCCATCCAACACCTGCCAGGGGGTCTCCCTCCTCCCCAACACCCGCCAGGGGGTCTCCCCCAACACCCACCATCCAACACCCGCCAGGGGGTCTCCCCCTCCCCCAACACCCGCCAGGGGATCTCCAGCCTCCCCCTCCATCCCACACCCGCCAGGGGGTCTCTCCCCTCCTCCATCCAACACCCGCCAGGGGGTCTCTCCCGTCCTCCATCCCACACCCGCCAGGGGGTCTCTCCCGTCCTCCATCCCACACCCGCCAGGGGGTCTCTCCCGTCCTCCATCCCACACCCGCCAGGGGGTCTCCCCCCTCCCCAACACCCACCAGGGGGTCTCCCCCAACACCCACCATCCAACACCCGCCAGGGGGTCTCCCCCTCCCCCAACACCCGCCAGGGGATCTCCAGCCTCCCCCTCCATCCCACACCCGCCAGGGGGTCTCTCCCCTCCTCCATCCAACACCCGCCAGGGGGTCTCTCCCGTCCTCCATCCAACACCCGCCAGGGGGTCTCTCCCGTCCTCCATCCCACACCCGCCAAGGGGTCTCCCCCCTCCCCAACACCCACCAGGGGGTCTCCCCCAACACCCGCCATCCAACACCCGCCAGGGGGTCTTCCCCCTCCCCAACACCCGCCAGGGGGTCTCCCCCAACACCCACCATCCAACACCCGCCAGGGGGTCTCCCCCTCCCCCAACACCCGCCAACACCCGCCAGGGGGTCTCTCCCGTCCTCCATCCAACACCCGCCAGGGGGTCTCTCCCGTCCTCCATCCAACACCCGCCAGGGGGTCTCTCCCGTCCTCCATCCAACACCCGCCAGGGGGTCTCTCCCGTCCTCCATCCCACACCCGCCAGGGGGTCTCCCCCCCTCCCCAACACCCACCAGGGGGTCTCCCCCAACACCCGCCATCCAACACCTGCCAGGGGGGTCTCCCCCCTCCCCAACACCCGCCAGGGGGTCTCCCCCAACACCCACCATCCAACACCCGCCAGGGGGTCTCCCCCTCCCCCAACAGGGGTCTCCCCCTCCCCCTCCAGCCAACACCCGCCAGGGGGTCTCTCCCCTCCTCCATCCAACACCCGCCAGGGGGTCTCTCCCCTCCTCCATCCAACACCCGCCGGGGGGGTCTCCCCCTCCCCCAACACCCGCCAGGGGATCTCCAGCCTCCCCCTCCATCCCACACCCGCCAGGGGGTCTCTCCCCTCCTCCATCCAACACCCGCCAGGGGGTCTCTCCCGTCCTCCATCCCACACCCGCCAGGGGGTCTCTCCCGTCCTCCATCCCACACCCGCCAGGGGGTCTCCCCTCTCCATCCAACACCTGCCAGGGGGGTCTCTCCCCGTCCTCCATCCCACACCCGCCAGGGGGTCTCTCCCCTCCTCCATCCCACACCCGCCAGGGGGTCTCTCCCCTCCTCCATCCCCACACCCGCCAGGGGGTCTCTCCCCCTCCTCCATCCCACACCCACCAGGGGGTCTCTCCCCTCCTCCATCCAACACCCGCCGGGGGGGTCTCCCCCCTCCCCCAACACCCGCCAGGGGATCTCCAGCCTCCCCCTCCATCCCACACCCGCCAGGGGGTCTCTCCCCTCCTCCATCCAACACCCGCCAGGGGGTCTCTCCCGTCCTCCATCCCACACCCGCCAGGGGGTCTCTCCCGTCCTCCATCCCACACCCGCCAGGGGGTCTCTCCCGTCCTCCATCCCACACCCCCGCCAGGGGGTCTCTCCCGTCCTCCATCCCACACCCGCCAGGGGGTCTCCCCTCTCCATCCAACACCTGCCAGGGGGTCTCTCCCCTCCTCCATCCCACACCCACCAGGGGGTCTCTGCCCTCCTCCATCCAACACCGCCAGGGGATCTCCAGCCTCCCCCTCCCATCCCACACCCGCCAGGGGGTCTCTCCCGTCCTCCATCCCACACCCGCCAGGGGGTCTCTCCCGTCCTCCATCCCACACCCGCCAGGGGGTCTCCCCTCTCCCCCCCTCCATCCAACACCCGCCAGGGGATCTCCCCGCCTCCCCCTCCATCCAACACCTGCCAGGGGGGGTCTCTCCCCTCCTCCATCCAACACCCGCCAGGGGATCTCCCGCCTCCCCCTCCATCCAACACCCGCCAGGGGGTCTCTCCCGTCCTCCACCCCCACACCCGCCAGGGGGTCTCTCCCCTCCTCCATCCCACACCCGCCAGGGGGTCTCTCCCCCTCCTCCATCCCACACCCGCCAGGGGGTCTCTCCCCCTCCTCCATCCCACACCCGCCAGGGGGTCTCTCCCCTCCTCCATCCCACACCCGCCAGGGGGTCTCTCCCCTCCTCCATCCCACACCCGCCAGGGGGTCTCCCGCCTCCCCCCCCTCCATCCAACACCCCGCCAGGGGGTCTCCCGCCTCCCTGGGTCTTCCTTCAGGTGGGGGAAGGTCGGAGCTCTACGATTCTTGAAATGCCCCCCCCCCCCCAGGAGGGAACAATGATCCCCATTCATCCTGAACATGGAGGACAATGTGATCAGATTGCTGTACATCTTATCAGTGTGATGTCATCATTGTATGTAGATCTCCGCCCACCAACACTTTACAGATTTTCCTGACCAATAGAAATCTATTTGCTGTGCAAACCCAGATATGACCACGTAAAAGTAGCAGTGACATCATCACTACCATCATGTGACATCATCATTACCACCACGTGACATCATCATTACCACCACGTGACATCATCACTGGGCTGTATTGTAAGCTGCTGTGACACAATACCTGTACAGAAGTCGGTGTGATGAGATTCCCCTCCCCCACTGTCAGAGTTTATAGAGCACATCCACCATCGCCCAACAATCATCTAATAAATTATACAATAATCCCCCCCGATATCCGCAATCCCCCCAATTCCCTATAGGGGGGGGTCTTCATTTTCATGTGTTCACCATCCCCCGCATTCCGCTTCATCACTGCTAGAATCGCATCCGAAGCTCCCTCATTGGCCCTCCTATACCTCAGGTGTGCTCCCAGCTCCCTCATTGGCCCTCGTACTCCTCAGGTGCGCTCCCAGCTCCCTCATTGGCCCTCGTACTCCTCAGGTGCGCTCCCAGCTCCCTCATTGGCCCTCGTACTTCTCAGGTGCGCTCCCAGCTCCCTCATTGGCCCTCATACTTCTCAGGTGTGCTCCCAGCTCCCTCATTGGCCCTCGTACTCCTCAGGTGTGCTCCCAGCTCCCTCATTGGCCCTCGTACTTCTCCTCAGGTGTGCTCCCAGCTCCCCTCATTGGCCCTCGTACTCCTCAGGTGCGCTCCCAGCTCCCCCATTGGCCCTCGTACTCCTCAGGTGTGCTCCCAGCTCCCTCATTGGCCCTCGTACTCCTCAGGTGTGATCCCAGCTCCTCATTGGCCCTCGTACTCCTCAGGTGCGCTCCCAGCTCCCTCATTGGCCCTCGTACTCCTCAGGTGTGCTCCCAGCTCCCTCATTGGCCCTCCTATACCTCAGGTGTGCTCCCAGCTCCCTCATACTCCTCAGGTGCGCTCCCAGCTCCCCCATTGGCCCTCGTACTCCTCAGGTGTGCTCCCAGCTCCTCATTGGCCCTCGTACTCCTCAGGTGTGCTCCCAGCTCCCTCATTGGCCCTCCTATACCTCAGGTGTGCTCCCAGCTCCCTCATACTCCTCAGGTGCGCTCCCAGCTCCCCCATTGGCCCTCGTACTCCTCAGGTGTGCTCCCAGCTCCTCATTGGCCCTCGTACTCCTCAGGTGTGCTCCCAGCTCCCTCATTGGCCCTCCTCATACTCCTCAGGTGTGATCCCAGCTCCTCATTGGTCCTCATACTCCTCAGGTGTGATCCCAGCTCCTCATTGGCCCTCGTACTCCTCAGGTGTGCTCCCAGCTCCCTCATTGGCCCCTCGTACTTCTCAGGTGTGCTCCCAGCTCCCTCATTGGCCCTCGTACTCCTCAGGTGCGCTCCCAGCTCCCTCATTGGCCCTCGTAACTCCTCAGGTGTGCTCCCAGCTCCCTCATTGGCCCTCGTACTCCTCAGGTGCGCTCCCAGCTCCCTCATTGGCCCTCGTACTCCTCAGGTGCGCTCCCAGCTCCCTCATTGGCCCTCGTACTCCTCAGGTGTGCTCCCAGCTCCCTCATTGGCCCCTCCTATACCTCAGGTGTGCTCCCAGCTCCCTCATACTCCTCAGGTGTGCTCCCAGCTCCCTCATTGGCCCTCCTCATACTCCTCAGGTGTGATCCCAGCTCCTCATTGGCCCTCGTACTCCTCAGGTGTGCTCCCAGCTCCCTCATTGGCCCTCCTATACCTCAGGTGTGATCCCAGCTCCTCATTGGCCCTCCTCATACTCCTCAGGTGTGCTCCCAGCTCCTCATTGGCCCTCCTCAGGTGTGATCCCAGCTCCTCATTGGCCCTCCTCATACTCCTCAGGTGTGATCCCAGCTCCTCATTGGCCCTCCTATACCTCAGGTGTGCTCCCAGCTCCCTCATTGACCCTCCTATACCTCAGGTGTGCTCCCAGCTCCCTCATTGACCCTTGTATTCCTCAGCTCTGGAATGACTATATTGGTTGGGGTGGGAGATTCATCTGAACACAAAGCACATTGATCTGTTATTGATTATTCCGGAGAAATGGTGGGCGGAGCATTATTGATCCGGAGCTCAGAGGAGTATGAGGTCCAATGAGGCAGATGAGAGCCCGAGGGGGAGCTCATCCGTCTGCTGCTTCTCCTTTCACTGTCCAATCACAGGCTGGGGGCGGGACAAGACCTATAAAAGTGTTAACTGCAGCAAAGGAAAATCAGGTCTCCTGTCCTGTCAGATAGAGCTGTACTGTGTGACAGAGCTGTGCAAACCTCAGGACTGGATGGAAACATGTACAATCCTATGGCAGGTAAGACATCTCATACACATTATATTACTCACACACACACACACACACACACACACACAATACTGTAGGTCATCAGAGTATTGGGTTCACCTTTATAAAAAACACAATAGTAATGCCAAAGTGAACTGAAGGGCGCTTCATAGGATTGTTTGTAGTTATCAAATTCTCCTACAAACTCCAATATATACTCCGCCCCCTCCATTCAGTACCCAGCATGCAGGCTGGTGCAGGAAACAGACCGCAGGAAACAGACTGGTAGAGCAAACAGCGGGAGTGCCAACGTCGGTGACTGGCAGAACCTGCGTGCCGCCTACATAATCAGCATTAAACCACCTAATCTCTGAGGATTATATCCTTCCCCGTACTCAGTGACGCCATCGCCTGGTCACTATAGAACACTGGCCTACTTCTCACATCAATCAATCAATACGCTCCAATGTCAGCCCAGCGAGAACCTCATACCAGGGCGCAGGTACCCTAAAGCGATAGCACACCTTATACCAGGGCGCAGTACCCTAAAGCGATAGCACACCTTATACCAGGGCGCAGTACAAGCCATACATACGTAGCACACCTTATACCAGGGCGCAGTACAAGCCATACATACGTAGCACACCTTATACCAAGGAGCGCAGTACAAGTCACACATACGTAGCACACCTTATACCAGGGCGCAGTACCCTAAAGCGATAGCACACCTTATACCAGGGTGCAGTACAAGCCATACGTACGTAGCACACCTTATACCAGGGCGCAGTACAAGTCATACATACGTAGCACACCTTATACCAGGGCGCAGTACCCTAAAGCGATAGCACACCTTATACCAGGGTGCAGTACAAGCCATACGTACGTAGCACACCTTATACCAGGGTGCAGTACAAGCCATACGTACGTAGCACACCTTATACCAGGGTGCAGTACAAGCCATACATACGTAGCACACCTTATACCAGGGTGCAGTACAAGCCATACATACGTAGCCACACCTTATACCAGGGTGCAGTACAAGTCATACGTACGTAGCACACCTTATACCAGGGCGCAGTACCCTAAAGCGATAGCACACCTTATACCAGGGTGCAGTACAAGCCATACGTACGTAGCACACCTTATACCAGGGTGCAGTACAAGCCATAACGTACGTAGCACACCTTATACCAGGGCGCAGTACAAGCCATACATACGTAGCACACCTTATACCAGGGCGCAGTACAAGCCATACATACGTAGCACACCTTATACCAGGGCGCAGTACAAGCCATACATACGTAGCACACCTTATACCAGGGCGCAGTACCCTAAAGCGATAGCACACCTTATACCAGGGTGCAGTACAAGCCATACGTACGTAGCACACCTTATACCAGGGCGCAGTACCCTAAAGCGATAGCACACCTTATACCAGGGTGCAGTACAAGCCATACGTACGTAGCACACCTTATACCAGGGTGCAGTACAAGCCATACGTACGTAGCACACCTTATACCAGGGCGCAGTACAAGCCATACATACGTAGCACACCTTATACCAGGGCGCAGTACAAGCCATACATACGTAGCACACCTTATACCAGGGCGCAGTACAAGCCATACATACGTAGCACACCTTATACCAGGGCGCAGTACCCTAAAGCGATAGCACACCTTATACCAGGGTGCAGTACAAGCCATACGTACGTAGCACACCTTATACCAGGGTGCAGTACAAGCCATACGTACGTAGCACACCTTATACCAGGGTGCAGTACAAGCCATACATACGTAGCACACCTTATACCAGGGTGCAGTACAAGCCATACGTACGTAGCACACCTTATACCAGGGCGCAGTACAAGCCATACATACGTAGCACACCTTATACCAGGGCGCAGTACAAGCCATACGTACGTAGCACACCTTATACCAGGGCGCAGTACAAGCCATACATACGTAGCACACCTTATACCAGGGTGCAGTACAAGCCATACATACGTAGCACACCTTATACCAGGGCGCAGTACAAGCCATACATACGTAGCACACCTTATACCAGGGCGCAGTACAAGCCATACATACGTAGCACACCTTATACCAGGGCGCAGTACAAGCCATACATACGTAGCACACCTTATACCAGGGCGCAGTACCCTAAAGCGATAGCACACCTTATACCAGGGTGCAGTACAAGCCATACATACGTAGCACACCTTATACAGGGTGCAGTACAAGCCATACGTACGTAGCACACCTTATACCAGGGCGCAGTACCCTAAAGCGATAGCACACCTTATACCAGGGTGCAGTACAAGCCATACGTACGTAGCACACCTTATACCAGGGTGCAGTACAAGCCATACGTACGTAGCACACCTTATACCAGGGCGCAGTACAAGCCATACATACGTAGCACACCTTATACCAGGGCGCAGTACAAGCCATACATACGTAGCACACCTTATACCAGGGCGCAGTACAAGCCATACATACGTAGCACACCTTATACCAGGGCGCAGTACCCTAAAGCGATAGCACACCTTATACCAGGGTGCAGTACAAGCCATACGTACGTAGCACACCTTATACCAGGGTGCAGTACAAGCCATACATACGTAGCACACCTTATACCAGGGTGCAGTACAAGCCATACATACGTAGCACACCTTATACCAGGGTGCAGTACAAGCCATACGTACGTAGCACACCTTATACCAGGGCGCAGTACAAGCCATACATACGTAGCACACCTTATACCAGGGCGCAGTACAAGCCATACGTACGTAGCACACCTTATACCAGGGCGCAGTACAAGTCATACATACGTAGCACACCTTATACCAGGGCGCAGTACCCTAAAGCGATAGCACACCTTATACCAGGGTGCAGTACAAGCCATACGTACGTAGCACACCTTATACCAGGGTGCAGTACAAGCCATACGTACGTAGCACACCTTATACCAGGGTGCAGTACAAGCCATACATACATATGTAGCACACCTTATACCAGGGCGCAGTACAAGCCATACATACATATGTCAGCACACATTATACCAGGGCGCAGTACAAGCCATACATACATATGTAGCACACATTATACCAGGGCGCAGTACAAGCCATACATACATATGTAGCACACCTTATACCAGGGCGCAGTACAGAGATGGCACACCTTATACCAGGGCGCAGTACAGAGATGGTACACCTTATACCAGGTCGCAGTACAGAGATGGTACACCTTATACCAGGTCGCAGTACAGAGATGGTACACCTTATACCAAGGCGCAGTACAGAGGTAGCACACCTTATACCAGGTCGCAGTACAGAGGTATCGCACCTTATACCAGGGCGCAGTACAGAGGTAGCACAGCGATGGCACACCTTATACCAGGGCACAGAACAGAGATGGCACACCTTATACCAGGGCGCAGAACAGAGATGGCACACCTTATACCAGGGCGCAGAACAGAAATGGCACACCGTATACCAGGTCGCAGTACAGAGATGGCACACCTTATACCAGGGCGCAGTACAGAGGTAGCACCGCGATGGCACACCTTATACCAGGGCGCAGAACAGAAATGGCACACCGTATACCAGGTCGCAGTACAGAGATGGCACACCTTATACCAGGGCGCAGTACAGAGGTAGCACAGCGATGGCACACCTTATACCAGGTCGCAGTACAAGCCATACACAGAGTAGCACCGCGATGGCACACCTTATACCAGGGCGCAGAACAGAAATGGCACACCGTATACCAGGTCGCAGTACTGAGATGGCACACCTTATACCAGGGCGCAGTACAGAGGTAGCACAGCGATGGCACACCTTATACCAGGTCGCAGTACAAGCCATACATACGTAGCACACCTTATACCAGGCGCAGTACAAGCCATACATACGTAGCACACCTTATACCAGGCGCAGTACCCTAAAGCGATAGCACACCTTATACCAGGGTGCAGTACAAGCCATACATACATAGCACACTTTATACCAGGGTGCAGTACAAGCCATACATACGTAGCACACCTTATACCAGGGCGCAGTACAAGCCATGCATACATATGTAGCACACCTTATACCAGGGTGCAGTACAGAGATGGCACACCTTATACCAGGTCGCAGTACAGAGATGGCACACCTATACCAAGGCGCAGTACAGAGGTAGCACACCTTATACCAGGTCGCAGTACAGAGGTATTGCACCTTATACCAGGGTGCAGTACAGAGGTAGCACAGCGATGGCACACCTATACCAGGGCGCAGAACAGAAATGGCACACGTATACCAGGTCGCAGTACAGAGATGGCACACCTTATACCAGGGCGCAGTACAGAGGTAGCACAGCGATGGCACACCTTATTCCAAGGCGCAGTACAAGCCATACATACGTAGCACACCTTATACCAGGGCGCAGTACAAGCCATACATACATACGTAGCACACCTTATACCAAGGCGCAGTACAAGCCATACATACATACGTAGCACACCTTATACCAGGGCGCAGTACAAGCCATACATACATACGTAGCACACCTTATACCAGGGCGCAGTACAAGCCATACATACATACGTAGCACACCTTATACCAGGGCGCAGTACAGAGGTAGCACACCTTATACCAGGGCGCAGTACAGAGGTACAGCACCTTATACCAGGGCGCAGTACAGAGGTAGCACACCTCATACCAGGGCGCAGTACAGAGGTAGCACACCCTCATACCAGGGCGCAGTACAGAGGTAGCACACCTTATACCAGGGCGCAGTACAGAGGTAGCACACCTCATACACAGCAATCACAAAATTCTCAATCTGATCCAACTCTGAAAATTGGGGAAATGTCCATGGTGATGGGTGGCCGGCCATGAAAGGCCACAATTTGTGGAAAAACAAGTCTCAGGAAGCCAACCAGAAGATGCCCTGGTAGGGTCTGCTGAAGCTTGTGGTCTCCAATCAGAAAAGGACGTGAGGGTGCAGCAGATGATCCCAGTCTGAAGCCTCGCACACACGGCCGAGATTCTCGTCTAAAAAACGTCGTTTTTTTCGATGAGATTCTTGGACAAGAAACTTGTCCCGGCCAAGTGTACACACGCTCGATTCAAAGAACCCGCGGTTCTTTGAATGGAGCGTACGCGGAGACGTCATCGACTACGACGAGCATGCGCTCGTCACATTCGATGCCGTCGCCGCCATCTTGGTATACCCTACCTATGCCTAAGAAGCTACCGCGCATGCATCGAATTCATTTCGAACATGCGCGGGCTTCCAGGAGGACAGGTAAGTGTACACACACACACACACACACTCTTTCTCGTCGAGAAACATGCCGACGAGAATCTCGACGAGAAAATAGAGAGCAGGTTCTCTATTTCTCGTCGAGATTACTTGTCGGTTTTCTTGACGAGAAACCATACACACGAACGAGTTTCTCGGCAAGAACTCTCTGCCAGCAAGTTTCTTGCTGGTTCTTGCCGAGAAACTCGGTCGTGTGTACGTGGCCTAAGCCTAAAGGGCCACTTACCTTGTGTATGGACACCACACTACAGGCTGGGCTTCCGGCTCATCAGTATTAAAGGTTGGCCAAGTCTAGTCTACAGCCATCTACTAACAGCTCGAATGAATGAATTGCACATTGATGATTATCGAGCAGTTTATGGAAGATTCCCAACCACCAATACACCAATGGGAGTGAAGGGAGTTTGTAACCATCGGCAGATATTGTCCACCATACGTGAAAATCACCACCACTGATCACGACTTCTGTCGAGATTTGCAGCACAATGGTGAATCATTATAATGGATCAGTCATCATATAAAAAAGGAAAACCTGCTGAATATTGGCCAAACTGGAGAGAGAAAATGCCATGAATGGGAGAGAAACGAGACGCCATGGAACTAGAGAAACGAGACGCCATGGAATCAGAGAAAACGAGACGCCATGGAATCAGAGGAACGAGCCGCCATGGAATCAGAGGAACGAGCCGCCATGGAATCAGAGGAAACGAGACGCCATGGAATCAGAGGAACGAGACGCCATGGAATCAGAGAACGAGACGCCATGGAATCAGAGGGAAACGAGACGCCATGGAATCAGAGAAACGAGACGCCATGGAATCAGAAGAAACGAGACGCATGGAATCAGAGAAACGAGACGCCATGGAATCAGAAGAAACGAGACGCCATGGAATCAGAAGAAAAACGAGACGCCATGGAATCAGAAGAAACGAGACGCCATGGAATCAGAGAGAAACGAGACGCCATGGAATCAGAGGAAACGAGACGCCATGGAATCAGAGGAAACGAGACGCCATGGAATCAGAGGAAACGAGACGCCATGGAATCAGAGGAAACGAGACGCCATGGAATAGAGGAAACGAGACGCCATGGAATCAGAGGAAACGAGACGCCATGGAATCAGAGGAAACGAGACGCCATGGAATCAGAGGAAACGAGACGCCATGGAATCAGAGGAACGAGACGCCATGGACTCAAGAGAGAGAAGACGAGACGCCATGGAATCAGAGAAACGAGACGCCATGATCGAGGAAACGAGACGCCATGGAATCAGAGGAAACGAGACGCCATGGAATCAGAAGAAACGAGACGCCATGGAATCAGAAGAAACGAGACGCCATGGAATCAGAAGAACGAGACGCCATGGAATCAGAGGAAACGAGACGCCATGGAATCAGAGAAACGAGACGCCATGGAATCAGAGGAAACGAGACGCCATGGAATCAGAGGAAACGAGACGCCATGGAATCAGAGGAAACGAGACGCCATGGAATCAGAGGAAACGAGACGCCATGGAATCAGCAGAAGGAACGAGACGCCATGGAATCAGAGGAACGAGACGCCATGGAATCAGAGAAACGAGACGCCATGGAATCAGAGGAAACGAGACGCCATGGAATCAGAGAAAACGAGACGCCATGGAATCAGAGGAAACGAGACGCCATGGAATCAGAGGAAACGAGACGCCATGGAATCAGAGAAACGAGACGCCAGGGAATCAGAGAAACGAGAGCCCAGGAATCAGAAGAAACGAGACGCCATGGAATCAGAAGAAACGAGACGCCATGGAATCAGAGGAAACGAGACGCCATGGAATCAGAAGAAACGAGACGCCATGGAATCAGAGGAAACGAGACGCCATGGAATCAGAGGAAACGAGACGCCATGGAATCAGAAGAAACGAGACGCCATGGAATCAGAAGAAACGAGATGCCATGGAATCAGAGGAAACGAGACGCCATGGAATCAGAAGAAACGAGACGCCATGGAATCGGAGGAAACGAGACGCCATGGAATCAGAGGAAACGAGACGCCATGGAATCAGAGGAAACGAGACGCCATGGAATCAGAGGAAACGAGACGCCATGGAATCGGAGGAAACGAGACGCCATGGAATCAGAGGAAACGAGACGCCATAAGATGTTGCAACAACATCTCTCATTGGTCTTCCACATTGATATCCCCAGTATGACCCCCATATAGTCATCATGAGATACGACCATTTCACCTCCCCCGATGATCAATCCCCAATATGACCGACCGAAATACACTGGAGATCCCGACATTTCCTCCATAAATACCCCAACCCACCAATTACAGGAAATAAGAGGATGGAGAACTATGAAGGCGATTGCTGATTGGCTACTGAGGGTTATCATTATATAGATCAATACTGATCATTAGATATCACTGTATAGATCATTGGATTTTATATTGATCATCAGAGATCATTGTCTCTCTATAGATCATTATGGGATGTTGGGGGGTCTCTCTATGGAAGATTCCATTGTATTGTATGGGGGGGGGATCTCTATGTATCATTATGTATCGGTGTCTCTCTATGGAAGGTTACATTGTATTGTATGGGGGGGGATCTCTATGGGCGATTGTATTGTATGGGGGGGGGGATCTCTATGGGTGATTGTATGGGGGGGATCTCTATGGGTGATTGTATTGTATGGGGGGGGTCTCTATGGGTGATTGTATTGTATGGGGGGGATCTCTATGGGTGATTGTATTGTATGGGGGGGGGATCTCTACGGGTGATTGTATTGTATGGGGGGGATCTCTATGGGTGATTGTATTGTATGGGGGGGATCTCTATGGGTGATTGTATTCTATGGGTGATTGTATTGTATGGGGGGGATCTCTATGGGTGATTGTATTGTATGGGGGGGGGATCTCTACGGGTGATTGTATTGTATGGGGGGGGGATCTCTATGGGTGATTGTATTGTATGGGGGGGATCTCTATGGGTGATTGTATTCTATGGGTGATTGTATTGTATGGGGGGGATCTCTATGGGTGATTGTATTGTATGGGGGGGGATCTCTATGGGTGATTGTATTGTATGGGGGGGTCTCTATGGGTGATTGTATTGTATGGGGGGATCTCTATGGAAGGTTACATTGTATTGTATGGGGGGGGTCTCTATGGGTGAATGTATTGTATGGGGGGGATCTCTATGAGTGATTGTATTGTATGGGGGGGGTCTCTATGGAAGGTTACATTGTATTGTATGGGGGGGTCTCTATGGGTGATTGTATTGTATGGGGGGGTCTCTATGGGTGATTGTATTGTATGGGGGGGGGGGAATCTCTATGGGTGATTGTATTGTATGGGGGGGTCTCTATGGGTGATTGTATTGTATGGGGGGGTCTCTATGGGTGATTGTATTGTATGGGGGGGGGAATCTCTATGGGTGATTGTATTGTATGGGGGGGTCTCTATGGGTGATTGTATTGTATGGGGGGGTCTCTATGGGTGATTGTATTGTATGGGGGGGTCTCTATGGGTGATTGTATTGTATGGGGGGGGGGAATCTCTATGGGTGATTGTATTGTATGGGGGGGGGTCTCTATGGGTGATTGTATTGTATGGGGGGGGTCTCTATGGGTGATTGTATTGTATGGGGGGGTCTCTATGGGTGATTGTATTGTATGGGGGGGTCTCTATGGGTGATTGTATTGTATGGGGGGGGGGGAATCTCTATGGGTGATTGTATTGTATGGGGGGGTCTCTATGGGTGATTGTATTGTATGGGGGGGTCTCTATGGGTGATTGTATTGTATGGGGGGGGGGAATCTCTATGGGTGATTGTATTGTATGGGGGGGTCTCTATGGGTGATTGTATTGTATGGGGGGGTCTCTATGGGTGATTGTATTGTATGGGGGGGGGGGGAATCTCTATGGGTGATTGTATTGTATGGGGGGGTCTCTATGGGTGATTGTATTGTATGGGGGGGGGGTCTCTATGGGTGATTGTATTGTATGGGGGGGGGAATCTCTATGGGTGATTGTATTGTATGGGGGGGTCTCTATGGGTGATTGTATTGTATGGGGGGGTCTCTATGGGTGATTGTATTGTATGGGGGGGTCTCTATGGGTGATTGTATTGTATGGGGGGGGGGAATCTCTATGGGTGATTGTATTGTATGGGGGGGGTCTCTATGGGTGATTGTATTGTATGGGGGGGGGGAATCTCTATGGGTGATTGTATTGTGTGGATCAATATGGGATGTGTGTAAATCTCTATAGAGGAGTGTATGGTGGGTCTCTATAGATCATTATGGGATGTCGGTGTCTCTCTATGGAAGGTTACATTGTATTGTATGGGGGGGGGGGGTCTCTGTGGTCGGAATGTATCATTATGTATCGGTGTGTCTCTATGGGGGGGGGTCTCTATGGATCTCTATGGGGGGGGGTCTCTATGGATCTCTATGGGGGGGGTCTCTATGGATCTCTATGGGGGGGTCTCTCACCTCCGACACATCCAGCCAGGAAATCCATCGCCTTGTCCGGGGTGGGATCGGTGTGGCCCCGGGATAGTAATGTGGGAGGGGCCTAGTCCTGGTGAGTGGGCGGGGCGGAATGATGACGTGGTGTTTTCTCCTCTATTCCTGGATCTCCCAACAAGGTGTATAAATCCTTCTATGGGAAGAGCGCCGCGTCCAATCAGAGGAGGAGGACGGGACAACACCCCCCGAGACACGCCCCCTACACGCCGCCACCTCCTCCCCCTCCTCCATCCATAATAATAATACATATGCAGAGCTCCCAACTGTCCCTGATTCGTCCCTCTTGTCCCTCCTCCCTCCTCATTGGTCTGATCTATAGAGATGTAAAAGTGTTTTCCAGGCTAAACCTTTCATCTGATTTCTGAATATAAAGAAATATAAGTGGTTAAAAAAAAAAAAAAAAACACTTGTGGGTTTAACCAATCTTGTATTTTGTACACTTCTCCTTTAAGGGGGCATGGAAGGGGTGTGTCCTATGCCTGCCTACTTTTGCTGATAGGTGTCCCTCATTCCCATCTCAGAAAGTTGGGAGGTGTGCATAGGAGACACTGGAGGAGGGGGAGGGAGAGGGAGAGGGGGCCCAATTAGCCACCCCCCCTCTCCGGTGTCATGTGACTCATTAGTGTTACAAGGTCTCAGGTGTGAATGGGGAGCAGGTGTGATAAATTTGGTGTTATCGCTCTCACTCTCTCGTACTGGTCACTGGAAGTACAACATGGCACCTCATGGCAAAGAACTCTCTGAGGATCTGAAGAAAAGAATTGTTTCTCTACATAAAGATGGCCGAGGATATAAGAAGATTGCCAAGACCCTGAAACTGAGCTGCAGCACGATGGCCAAGACCATCCAGCGGTATAACAGGACAGGTTCCCCTCAGAACAGGCCTCGCCATGGTCCACCATAGAAGTTGAGGTCACGTGCTCAGCGTCATATCCAGAGGGTGTCTTTGGGAAATAGTTCAGGGAGGTCCGGTGGGTAGCGTGTCCAGTGGGGAGAGCGTCCGGTAAAAAGAGTGTCTGGTGGGTAGAGCATCCTGTGGGGAGAGCGTCCGGTGGGGAGAGCGTCCGGTGGGGAGAGCGTCCGGTGGGGAGAGCGTCCGGTGGGGAGAGCGTCCGGTGGGGAGAGCGTCCGGTGGGGAGAGCGTCCGGTGGGGAGAGCGTCCGGTGGGGAGAGCGTCCGGTGGGTAGAGCGTCCGGTGGGTAGAGCGTCCGGTGGGGAGAGCGTCCGGTGGGTAGAGCGTCCGGTGGGTAGAGCGTCCGGTGGGGAGAGCGTCCGGTGGGGAGAGCGTCCGGTGGGGAGAGCGTCCGGTGAGAATAGCATCCGTTAAGGAGAGCGGTTGGTGAGGAGAGGCGTCTCGTGAGTAGAACGTCCAGTAAGAAGATCGTCCAGTGAGGAGAGGTGTCTGGTGAGGAGAGGGGCTAGTATCAGATACACACGGGTTACTTACGCCGTGATCATTGGACCAAGAGCAATACTCTACCCACCGGACGCTCTCCCCACCGGACGCTCTCCCCACCGGACGCTCTCCCCACCGGACGCTCTCCCCACCGTACGCTCTCCCCACCGGTGGCTCTCCCCACCGGTGGCTCTCCCCACCGGACGCTCTCCTCCCCGGACGCTCTCCTCCCCGGACGCTCCCCTCCCCGGACGCTCCCCTCCCCGGACGCTCCCCTCCCCGGACGCTCCCCTCCCCGGACGCTCCCCTCCCCGGACGCTCCCCTCCCCGGACGCTCCCCTCCCCGGACGCTCTCCTCCCCGGACGCTCTCCTCCCCGGACGCTCTCCTCCCCGGACGCTCTCCTCCCCGGACGCTCTTCACCCCGGACGCTCTTCACCCCGGACGCTCTTCACCCCGGACGCTCTTCACCCCGGACGCTCTTCACCCCGGACGCTCTTCTCCCCGGACGCTCTTCTCCCCGGAGAGCGCCCGGTGGGCAGAGCGTCCGGTGGGTAGAGCGTCCGGTGAGAATAGCATCCGTTAAGGAGAGCGGTTGGTGAGGAGAAGCGTCTGGTGAGGAGAGCGTCCAGTAAGAAGATCGTCCAGTGAGGAGAGGCGTCTGGTGAGGAGAGCGGCTAGTATCAGATACACACGGGTTACATACGCCGCGATCGTTGGAGCGAGAGCAATAATTCTAGCACTCTGTAACTCTGAACATGTAACCTGTAAAAAAAAAAGTGTTGCCTACACGTGATCCCGGACGAGCCCCCACGTGTAGCGGCCTCCTCCCTCTCCTCTTTTTATCAGCTCGTCTGTCTCTTGTCTAGGGGTACCTTAGAGGAGAGAGAGCGGGGTCACCACGCCAAGCCTTCACCGCAGATGTTTGTGTGGTGTAAGCAAAGTTCTTCTTTTACCTTCGGGTCGGTGTTCTGCACCTGGAACCTCCAAAGAGAGTTACCTTGAACAATGTCTGCCAGAAAATGAGCCCCACACCATTAAAGTCCAACACTCCTTTATTCTTCTCAATGCAAAAGTGAACACAATCAGTTGGACTCCCTTAGAGAACAGAACAGACAAGGAGGTGTGGATGCGAATAGGCCCAGACACAATGAACTCTCCACTTTCCTTCCTGAAAGTGGGTTGTGGTCTCCGAGCGAGGGGGGGATTTCCTTCCAGGCAGTCTCCGATGAGAGGCTCACCTGTCACCAGCAATATGCTGCACCGGGTCTTCAAGTAAGTGTCTCCCACCGGTCCATTACGCCCTCCGGATTCGGGTACCCACTCCCGGGGTTCCCTAGGACCTCCTTCCCTCGCAGAACTCAGTGGTGGGCACTGAGCTCCAGACCTCCATCCGAGTACCTCACCCCAGGCTAACGGTGCCTGGGATGGAACACGACCTCCGAACGTCCTCTAGGCCTAGGCCGCTTAGGGGACCGACACGAACCACCGCCCTCAGGCTGAAGGTGCCCAGGACTCGACTCCCGCCACCAAAAATGGCCGCCCCCCTTTATACCCCCTCCCAGCAAGCACGGCGGGTTCCCCGCCCCACCATACAACCGCTGAGAGAGGCCAAAAAGAGGTACGCCACCGCAACGATGGCTCAACCCCGGGCCCAAAGCAAAAGTGCCACCTGGTGGGCCCCAGCGAACCATACATCAGTTTCCCCACCAGATTCAAAAATAGAAAAGCATATACCCGCTACATACAAATAATTGTTTTTAAGGGAATTTACTTTATTTTCACAATCTGTACTCAAGCAGGCGGATTAACGGACAAATTACTGAAGATTGAAGTTATAAATTCCAACTAGTAATTTCACAGAAAATAGATAAATAATAAATAATTATCTTATAACATATAGAATAATAATATATCATTTATTTTGTACCTTTTCATCAGAAGATTCTCCCTCTTATCTGTGTGAGAAAAACACGGGATTGTGGGTAAATCTTATACACATAAACACATATATTTCCTTGTAGATAAGAGGGGGGCTGGAAGGGAGTATTTGTCTTTTAAACACGCCCCCTTCTATGACACTGCAGTGAGAGGCGTGCCTCCACTGCAGCATTTTTATTGAACAGCTTGGGCCAATGGTACTTTACCATTGGTCCAAGACTCCAAGCTGTCCATTGAGCTCAGTGCCTCTGACAAGAAGTGAGGAGAGGCACTGTGAGCTCATCCTCTCAGTCTGCTGCACAAGGAGCCCCGTATCTCTGGAACCATAGGTCATAGGAGCTCCAATTTTTACCAGTGGTGGGGTAGGACTTAGGCTGCATAGTGGTGGGGTAAGACTTAGGCTGCATACTCCCAAAATTTGGGGTCTCTATGGCTTGGCTTTGACCCTCGAAGCTCGATTTTTGTTTTTTTCCCTTCATGGCAGGTGAGGCCCTGCCTCCCCTTATTGCACGTCCCTGAAATAGATGTATGAGTGCTGCCAGCATTGCTGCAGAGGGTGAAGGGGTGGGGGGGTTAGCCTGTCAGGGCTCAGACCATACGCCGCACACTGCATCAAATTGGTCTGCATGGCTGTCGTCCCAGAAGGAAGCCTTTTCTAAAGATGATGCACAAGAAAGCCACAAACAGTTTGCTGAAGACAAGCAGACTAAGGACATGGATTACTGGAACCATGTCCTGTGGTCTGATGAGACCAAGATAAACGTATTTGGTGTCAGATGGTGACAGGTGTGTGTGGCGGCAACCAGGTGAGGAGGACAAAGACAAGTGTGTCTTCCCTACAGTCAGGCATGGTGGTGGGAGTGTCATGGTCTGGGGCTGCATGAGTGCTGCCGGCACTGGGGAGCTACAGATCTTTGACGGACCATGAATGCCAATATGTACTGTGACATCCTGAAGCAGAGCATGATCCCCTCCCTTCAGAGACTGGACCGCAGGGTAGTATTCCAACATGATAAATACCCCAAACACACCTCCAAGACCACCACTGCCTTGCTAAAGAAGCTGAGGGTAAAGGTGATGGATGGACTGGCCAAGCATGTCTCCAGACCTAAACCCTATTGATCATCTGTGGGACATCCTCAAACGGAAGGTGGAGGAGCGCAAGGTCTCCAACATCCACCAGCTCCGTGATGTCATCATGGAGGAGGGGAAGAGGACTCCAGTGACAACCTGTGAAGCTCTGGTGACCTCCATGCCCAAGAGGGTTAAAAGCAGTGCTGGAAAATAATGGTCGGCCACACAAAATATTGACACTTTGTAAACAGCTCAGATTGATTGTATATAGATTATTTGGTTTCTGTATTGAACTTGGCTGAGTTGTGCATTTCTCACTGTTGCCAGTAGGTGTCACTGGTACCACAGGCCAGTATGAGAATTACAACAAGCTGAGCTGTAATGAATATTATTTTCCAGAAACAGCCCAGTAGGAGGTTCTTGGCTGCTGTGCATTTTGTGAGGGGGTATTTATGGGACAGACGCCATGTGCTCAGGTCAGTTCTTACCTCATGGCCTTCCAGGCCTGAGGCCACTGGGGCCTACTAATCCTGAGGTGGTCCTAGGCTGTCTTGCCTGGGTGAAAGAAGCCAAGCTGAGGAGATCCAGGGGAGGACCCTTGCTGGAGAGAGCCAGGATGAAGGCTGGTCTCTCAGGAGGGCCTGGGGACTTATTTGGAGGACACACCTAAGCTAAACTATCCTCACAGTACTGCCGGATGCCTTAAAGGTTCTGGTACTGTGAAGCTGTTCTACAATTCAGATTCAGGGTAACTAACTCCTGGCTGCTAAGTCTGTGAGAGAGGCTTAAGCCTCGTACACACGGTTGGACTTCCATCGGACTTTTCTGTGGATTTTTGTCCGAACGGAGTTGGTTGGGAACACCCATAGCATACACACGTTCGGACTTTTCTGCAAACTTTCTTAAAACTTCTTACAACATTGCGTGTTTTTTCTGCTCTTTTCTGATCTTTACTGCCACCCTTTGGTCAACTTCTGCTATTGTTGGTTGATTTTAACATTAGTTGTTTTGTCCATCGGACTAAAGTCCGATGGTTATCTGTACACACGGTCGGACTTTGCTCCATCGGACTTTTGTTGGGCAAAAGTTTGTCCGTTTGCAGACCCAACTTTTGTCCGATGAAATCCAAAACCAAACGAAAAAAGTTTGTCCGATGGAGCGTACACACGGTCGGATTGTTGGTCCAACTTGCTTAAAACTAAGTTTGTTGGGCAAAAGTCCAACCGTGTGTACGGGGCTTAATCCAGAAAACCATACCGGTTGCTAGGTCTGTGTGAGAGATCTATCCAGGCATTCAAGATCTTCTAAATGAAAGCTGTTTTTGTCTTTGGATTCAAGGAGTCCGTAAGTGATCTGCTAAAGGTATCTGAAACCTCCCCTAACCCTCTATCCTACTACTACTTCCAAGTTCTTCATTAAAGCATTGAAAAATACTAAAGTGACTGGCGCCCACATTTGTTCTAACTTCCCATTATAGCCATGGGCTCAGCCCTGGGGTATTCGAATGTAAGCTCGCTCCCTGTCTCTGGAGGTATCTTTCTGCTCCCAGTATACCCAGGGGGGCGTTACACCTGTACATACCGCCCACTGTCATACCCTCCACACTCCTCTCTTGTACATACCGCCCACTGTCATACCCTCCAGACTCCTCTCCTGTACATACCGCTCACTGTCATACCCTCCACACTCCTCTCCTGTACATACCGCCCACTGTCATACCCTCCACACTCCTCTCCTGTACATACCGCCCACTGTCATACCCTCCACACTCCTCTCCTGTACATACCGCTCACTGTCATACCCTCCACACTCCTCTCCTGTACATACCACCCACTGTCTTACCCTCCACACTCCTCTCCTGTACATAGTGCCCGCTGTCATACCCTCCACACTCCTCTCCTGTACATAGTGCCCGCTGTCATACCCTCCACACTCCTCTCCTATTCATACTGCTCACTGTCATACCCTCCACACTCCTCTCCTGTTCATACTGCTCACTGTCATACCCTCCACACTCCTCTCCTGTTCATACTGCTCACTGTCATACCCTCCACACTCCTCTCCTGTACATACCGCCCACTGTCATACCCTCCACACTCCTCTCCTGTACATTCCGCCCACTGTCATACCCTCCACACTCCTCTCCTGTACATACCGCCCACTGTCATACCCTCCACACTCCTCTCCTGTACATACTGCCTACTGTCATACCCTCCACACTCCTCTCCTGTACATACCGCCCACTGTCATATCCTCCACACTCCTCTCCTGTACATACTGCTCACTGTCATATCCTCCACACTCCTCTCCTGTACATACTGCTCACTGTCATATCCTCCACACTCCTCTCCTGTACATTCCGCCCACTGTCATACCCTCCACACTCCTCTCCTGTACATACCGCTCACTGTCATACCCTCCACACTCCTCTCCTGTACATACTGCCTACTGTCATACCCTTGTGAGGGGGTTAGCTCGGCAGCGGGTGTGTGTGACCCCCGGGATGGGCTCCCCACACAAAAACAGGCCCAGCAAACATTCCCCATTTGAACGCCAGGGCGATGCTTTACTGTGACGTTGAATTCCTGGAGGGCCAGGAACCACCTATTCACTCTTCTATTTGTTTCCTTGTTTTGAGCCATCCACTTTAACGGAGCGTGATCCGTAACCATGTCAAAGTGCCTACCTAGCAGGTAGTACCGAAGGGAATCTAGAGCCCACTTCACCGCTAAACACTCCTTTTCAACGGTGGCGTAATTTACCTCATGGGACTTCAACTTCCTGCTGAGGTAAATGACTGGGTGCTCTTCCCCGTTCCAGACCTGGGACAATACTGCTCCTAACTAGTGATGAGCCGAACACCCCCGCGTTCGGTTCGCACCAGAACCCGCGAACGGACCGAAAGTTCGAACGAACATTAGAACCCTATTAAATACAATGGATGCGAACGTTCGAATTCTAAAGTGCTAATTATAACAACTATTATGCATGTTATTGTCCTAAGAAGGGTTTGGGAACCCGGGTTCTGCACCAGGGGACATGTATCAATGCAAAAAGAAGTTTTAAAAACGGTCGTTTTTCGGGAGCAGTCATTTTAATGATGCATAAAGTGAAAAAAAAAAAGTCAAATATTCCTTTAAATATCGTACCTGGGGGGTGTCTAAAGTATGCCTGTGAAGTGCCACGTGTTTCCCGTGTTTAGAACTGTCCCTGCACAAAATGACACTTCTAAAGGAAAAAAAAGCCATTTAAAACTGCTTGCGGCTTTAATGTAATGTCTGGTCCCGGTAATATGGATGAAATTCTTTAAGAAAAATGGCATAGCTACCCCATGACCCCCCCCCTACCCCAGCCCATTACCAGCCCCTTTGGGTCTTGTATGGATATTAAGGGGAACCCCGCACATAAAATAAAAAAGGCCCTATATACTCTGAACAGCCCTATACAGGCGGTGCATACAAGACAGGGACTGTAGGTTTGTTCTTATGTAGAGTCTGTTTGTAATTTTGAACAGGTACATTGTTGAAGTGTAGCTCCAGACCAAAAATCTATTTTTAAACTTTTTGGAAAACATAGGTAAGGGTTATCACCCCTGTAACATTTGTTTTGCTGTCTGTGCCCCTGTTCAGAACATTTCACCTCACTTTCCGTCCCAATGACAACTGTTTTTGAAATGTGGTGTTTTTCTTGAAACAAGGATTGCTGATAAAGCATCAGTACAGAGGAGACACCTTTCTCCCATATTTATTCTTACAGGAGAGAATTTTCCTTCCTAGTGGTAGATTTCCTCTCACTTCCTGTTGTCTTCTTGCGTTTGCAAGTAGGAGTCGTTTGTAAGTTGGATGTTTGAAAGTAGGGACCTGCCGTATATACTCTGCAGAAATAGGCCCCTTAGTTGTTGGTGTTGGCACAACACTGTAAGCACTCACAGTTACTCTTGGTTGGTGCTGGAACGCCCTGCTGTCAACTATTATATCAGGAATTTTAATTACATATAATTGTTGAACAGTGGTAGTAAAAATTGGGCCTTTGATGGTGGTGCTGGTGGTGCCACAACACTGTAAGCCCTGACAGTTACTCTTGGTGGGTGCAGCAATGGGCCCTGCTGTGAATTATTAGATCAAGAATTGTAATTACATGCCCCTGTTGAACAGGGGCTGAAAAATTGGGCCTTAGGCACTGGTGGCACAACACTGCAACCCCTCACAGCAACTGTACTTGGAGCACAGCAATGAGCCCTGTTGCAAAGTATTGCTTCAAAAATTGTAATGACACGCCCCTGTTAAACAGGGGCTGAAAAATTGGGCCTTAGGCACTGGTGGCACAACACTGCAACTCCTCACAGATACTGTACTTGGAGCACACCAATGAGCCCTGTTGCAAAGTATTGCTTCAAAAATTGTAATGACACGCCCCTGTTAAACAGGGGCTGAAAAATTGGGCCTTAGGCACTGGTGGCACAACACTGCAACTCCTCACAGATACTGTACTTGGAGCACAGCAATGAGCCCTGTTGCAAAGTATTGCTTCAAAAATTGTAATTACACGCCCCTGTTAAACAGGGGCTGAAAAATTGGGCGTTAGGCACTGGTGGCACAACACTGCAACTCCTCACAGATACTGTACTTGGAGCACAGCAATGAGCCCTGTTGCAAAGTATTGCTTCAAAAATTGTAATTACACGCCCCTGTTAAACAGGGGCTGAAAAATTGGGCGTTAGGCACTGGTGGCGGCACCCATAAACAAAAATGATCTTACAAGCTATCATCATCAATCGTATCATTGAGGACTCGGAGGAGGAGGATAGCCAGTCAACATAACAGCACAGGCACTCAGCATCAGCATCAGTCTTGAAGGGATGTGACATGTTAAAATCAATTAGTCTGTTATATCAGCATCAGGTGTGTGGTAGCTGGTGGTGATCCAAGACTGGTTCATCTTGATGAAAGTCAGTCGATCAACCGAGTCGGTGGACAGGCGCACCCTGTGATCCGTGACAAATCCTCCAGCAGCACTGAATGTGCGTTCCGAAAGAACGCTGGATGCAGGACAGGCCAGTAGCTCAATTGCATACTGTGCAAGCTCTGGCCAGTGATCCATCCTCAAGACCCAGTAAGCCAGAGGATTTTCGGTGGGGAAGGTGTCCAAGTCTGACCTTGCCCCTAGATATTCCTGCACCATGTTTATCAGACGCTGGCGATGGTTGCTGGAACCGATCATACTTTGGGGCTGCGGACTAAAGAATTGTCTGAACGCATCGGTCAGACGGCCACCTTCCCCACCGCTCCTTCTTTGACTGGCCGAAGCCTCAGCAACTCGTTGTCCAGGACCAGGAGTTTGCAACCTCCCAGTCTCTGGGAACGCGTTGCACAGACCTTTCTGCAAGGCCTCCCGGAGTTGTCTCATCCTCTGCTCCCTCTGCGACGGTAACATAAGGTCCGCAACCTTACCCTTGTACCGTGGATCAAGGAGAGTGGCCAGCCAGTAATGGTCCCTCTCCTTGATCCGAAGAATACGAGGATCCTTCCGCAGACTTTGCAGGATCAGGGAGGCCATGCAGCGTAGGTTTGCTGAGGCATTCGCTCCGGAGTCCTCTGGGTCACTAAGGACGACATGATCCGCAGCCACCTCCTCCCAGCCACGTACAAGTCCACTGGTTTCTTGGGACTGTAAATCATCCCTAAAAGACTGCTGCTGATGATGCTGAGTGCCAGCCTCCACCTCCATGCTGACACAATCCTCCTCCTCCTCCTCCTCCTCCTCCTCCTCCTCCTCCTCTTCCTGTGCGATGGGTGGGACAGAAGGAACACTGTCTGGGTAAAGGGGGCCTTGAGAGGCAAGGAAGTCCTCCTCTTCCTGCCTCTGTTCTGCCTCAAGTGCCCTGTCCATTATTCCACGCAGCGTGTGCTCCAACAGGTGGACAAGAGGTACAGTGTCACTGATGCATGCACTGTCACTGCTCACCATCCTCGTGGCCTCCTCAAATGGTGCCAGGACAGTGCATGCATCCCTGATCATGCCCCACTGGCGTGGAGAAAAAAAACCAAGCTCCCCTGACCCTGTCCTGGTGCCGTAGTCGCACAGGTACTCATTGATGGCCCTCTGCTGCGTGTGCAGCCGCTGCAGCATGGCCAACGTTGAGTTCCACCTGGTGGGCATGTCACATATAAGGCGGTTCTTGGGCAGGTTCAACTCCTTTTGCAGCTCAGCCAGGCGAGCACTGGCATTATAAGATCTGCGGAAATGCACACAGACTTTCCTGGCCTGCCTCAGGACATCCTGTAAGCCCGGGTACCTGCCCAAGAAGCGCTGCACCACCAGGTTAAGGACGTGAGCCACACAGGGCACATGGGTCAGTTGTCCCTGTCGGAGGGCGGAGAGGAGGTTGGTGCCATTGTCGCAAACCACCATTCCTGGCTTAAGCTGGCGTGGCGTCAACCACCTCTCGGCCTGGCCCTGCAGAGCAGACAGGACCTCTGCCCCAGTGTGGCTTCTGTCCCCCAAACACACCAGCGCAAGCACGGCATGGCATCTTTTTGCCTGCGTACTTGCGTAGCCCCGTGAACGGCTACGGAGCACCGCTGGTTCATAGGACAAACCACAGGAAGAGGCCATGGAGGAAGAAGAAGAGGAGGGGGTGGAGGAGAGAGGTGTGTCACAACCAGTAGTAGCATTTTGGAGGCGTGGCGGTGGGACAACCTCCAACACTACTGCACCTTGTCCTGAATCCTTCCCAGCTGCCAAAAGAGTGACCCAATGGGCCGTGAAAGAAAGGTAACGTCCCTGTCCATGCCTGCTGGACCATGAGTCAGCGGTAATATGCACCTTACCGCTGACCGCCCTGTCCAGCGAGGCCAAGACATTGCCTTCCACATGCCGGTAGAGAGCCGGAATAGCCTTCCGTGAGAAAAAGTGGCGTTTGGGAACCTGCCACTGAGGAACTGCACATTGCACAAACTCACGGAAGGGGGCCGAGTCTACCAACTGAAAAGGCAGCAGTTGAAGCGCTAGCAATTTAGCCAAGCTAGCATTCAACCGCTGGGCATGTGGATGGCTGGGAGTGAACTTCTTTCGACGGTCCAGCAGCTGGGGCAGGGAAATTTGCCTGCTAGAATCGGACGTCGGTGTACTGCTAGCAGAGTGGGCGCAAGTACTTGGCTGTGACACACCTAATTCTACACCTTCATTCCTCTCAGTGCATGTTTCAGAGAGGACTGAAGTTATAGTGGGGTTGGAGATCCCAGCTGATGCGGTGCAAGGAGAGGTCCGCTTTGTTCTTTGGTGTGGGTCTTTGAGGTAGGCTTGCCAACGAGCTGCATGGCAGGTCAACATATGTCTGGTCAGGCATGTGGTACCCAAGCGGCTGATGTTTTGGCCACGCGATATACGCTTGAGACATATGTTGCAAACAGCAGCTGTGCGATCTGATGCACTAGCCTCAAAAAAGGCCCACACCAAAGAACTTTTTGAATGACGGGCAGAGGCAGCGCCCTGCACAGGCGGAGCTCTGCGGTGTGATTCCGTCGGTGTACTGCCCTTACGCTGGCCACCAAAGGGCATCCTGCCTCGTTGGAGATGTGCCTCCTCCTCATCCTCCTCCTCCTCCTCTCTCCTATTAGGCACCCACGTGGAGTCAGTGACCTCATCATCCCCTCCCTCCTCATCACTGGAGCCAATCTGGCAGTATGCTGCAGCTGCTGGAACATGACTGCCAGATTGGTGTCCTTCTTGAGCATCCCCTCTGTCTGCTCTCACGCTACTGCCTTCCTCTAGCTGGGTTTCATCATCAGACCCTTCGAAACGCTGGGCATCCTCCTGGAGCATGTACCCAACACTGTGCTGAAACAGTTCGGGGGACTCCTCAGGAGGAGGACATGGTGGGTCTAGGGAAGGAGTGACTGATGATTTGTCTGACATTGATACCAGGGAAGAGGACGCTTTGGCAGCTGCTTTTCCAGTACCCTGAGCCTGGGTGAGAGAGGATGAGGAGGAGGAGGAGGGCTTGGTCATCCACTCTACCAAGTCTTCGGCATGATGTGGCTCAACATGTCCAGCTGCCGAAAAGAAGGACAAGCGTGTCCCATGGCCATGTGCTGATGACAATGCACCGCGTCCACGACCAGCACTGTTGCCCCCAGACACAGAGCCTGCTTGCCCTCTTTTATTGCCTCCTGACTGTCTGCCTCTCCTTGTTTGCCTTCCAGACATTCTAATAGATGGCCTGCAGGGAGATGGGAAAAAAGCAATAAGGGCTACCTTCAGGTGTCCTTCTCTGTCCCTTGAAACAAGGACTTGCAGAGTGAAATAAACTGACACTCTCCCTACCTACAGTTTTCTGTCCCTAGAATAAATGTTTTTTTTAATCACAATATAGCACAAGGACAATTCAGTCACTGTCCTTCCAGGTCCCTGGAAACAAGGACTTGCAGAGTGAAATAAACTGACACTCTCCCTACCTACAGTTTTCTGTCCCTAGAATAAATGTTTTTTTTAATCACAATATAGCACAAGGACAATTCACTCACTGTCCTTACAGGTCCCTGGAAACAAGGACTTGCAGAGTGAAATAAACTGACACTCTCCCTACCTACAGTTTTCTGTCCCTAGAATAAATGTTTTTTTTAAGCACAATATAGCACAAGGAGAATTCACTCACTGTCCTTCCAGGTCCCTGGAAACAAGGACTTGCAGAGTGAAAGAAAAAAAACACTCTCCCTACCTACAGTTTTCTGTCCCTAGAAAAAATGTTTTTTTTAATCACAATATAGCACAAGGACAATTCACTCACTGTCCTTCCAGGTCCCTGGAAACAAGGACTTGCAGAGTGAAATAAACTGACACTCTCCCTACCTACAGTTTTCTGTCCCTAGAATAAATGTTTTTTTTAATCACAATATAGCACAAGGACAATTCAGTCACTGTCCTTCCAGGTCCCTGGAAACAAGGACTTGCAGAGTGAAATAAACTGACACTCTCCCTACCTACAGTTTTCTGTCCCTAGAATAAATGTTTTTTTTAATCACAATATAGCACAAGGACAATTCACTCACTGTCCTTCCAGGTCCCTGGAAACAAGGACTTGCAGAGTGAAATAAACTGACACTCTCCCTACCTACAGTTTTCTGTCCCTAGAATAAATGTTTTTTTTAAGCACAATATAGCACAAGGACAATTCACTCACTGTCCTTACAGGTCCCTGGAAACAAGGACTTGCAGAGTGAAAGAAAAAAAACACTCTCCCTACCTACAGTTTTCTGTCCCTAGAAAAAATGTTTTTTTTAATCACAATATAACACAAGGACAATTCACTCACTGTCCTTCCAGGTCCCTGGAAACAAGGACTTGCAGAGTGAAATAAACTGACACTCTCCCTACCTACAGTTTTCTGTCCCTAGAATAAATGTTTTTTTTAATCACAATATAGCACAAGGACAATTCAGTCACTGTCCTTCCAGGTCCCTGGAAACAAGGACTTGCAGAGTGAAATAAACTGACACTCTCCCTACCTACAGTTTTCTGTCCCTAGAATAAATGTTTTTTTTAAGCACAATATAGCACAAGGACAATTCACTCACTGTCCTTACAGGTCCCTGGAAACAAGGACTTGCAGAGTGAAAGAAACTGACACTCTCCCTACCTACAGTTTTCTGTCCCTAGAATAAATGTTTTTTTAAGCACAATATAGCACAAGGACAATTCACTCACTGTCCTTCCAGGTCCCTGGAAACAAGGACTTGCAGAGTGAAAGAAACTGACACTGTCCCTACCTACAGTTTTCTGTCCCTAGAATAAATGTTTTTTTTAAGCACACTATAGCACAAGCACAAAACACACTGACACTCTCCCTACCTATCCTTCTCTTTCCCTAAACTAAAGGAATCCAGGTTAAGCAAGAAAGAAATAACAGTCACTGTCCCTGCCTATGCTGCTCTATCCCTGCTCCGGAACACACTACACTAGGCCGCCGTGCTGGCGGCCTTTTATAGTGTGGGGCGTGTACTAAACACCCTCAGCAATAATTGGCCACAGGCATCCTGCCTGTGGCCAATCATTGCTCTCCTCGCTGCCGGCGCTGTGATTGGCCAAGCATGCGGGGTCACAGTGCATGCTTGGCCAATCACAGCGCCTGGATGACACTGCGATGGCGTAGTGCATTGTGGGCCGTTCGCGTCACTCGAATTTGGCGCGAACGGCCCAAATCGTTCGATCTTCGTCGAACGATCGAACAGCCGATGTTCGAGTCGAACGTATGTTCGACTCGAACACGAAGCTCATCCCTACTCCTAACCCCACATCTGACGCATCACTTTGTACGACAAAGTCTTTAGAGAAGTCGGGTGAGTACAACACTGGCTGGCTACATAAGGCTTGTTTCAAGAATTGGAATGCTGCCTCAGCCTCGGGGGTCCATTTAATCATGACCGACCCTTTCCCCTTCGTTAGGTTGGTTAGGGGCACAGCCTTAGAAGCAAAGTGGGGAATGAATCGCCGATAATACCCAGCGATTCCCAGAAAGGCTCGTACCTGCTTCTTGCTGTTGGGACGTGGCCAACTCTGGATGGCCTCGACTTTGTTGAGTTGGGGTTTTATTACTCCCCTCCCAATGGTGTACCCAAGATATTTGGCCTCCTCCTGCCCAATGGTACACTTCTTGGGGTTAGCCGTAAACCCCGCTTCCCGAACAGAGTCCAGGACTGCTTGCACTTTTGGCAGATGTGAGGCCCAATCTGTGCTATGGACAATTACGTCATCCAGGTAAGCCGCAGCATACTTCCGATGGGGCCTCAGCATCTGGTCCATTTTCCGCTGGAATGTGGCCGGCGCATTCTGTAACCCGAACGGCATTCTCTTATATTGGAACGCCCCGTCTGGGGTTACAAATGCGGTTTTCTCTTTGGCCAATTTGGCCAGGGGGATTTGCCAATACCCTTTTGTGAGGTCAAGAGTCGTCATGTATCGGGCTGTTCCCAGCCGGTCGATCAACTCATCTATACGTGGCATGGGGTAGGTGTCAAATTTTGTAACTTTGTTCAACTGACGAAAATCGTTACAAAATCGCCAGCTCCCATCCGGTTTAGGCACCAACACAATGGGACTAGACCAATCACTTTGGGACTCCTCTATCACCCCTAAGTTCAGCATTTTCTGTACTTCCTCCCGTATTGCCTCCCGTCGGGCCTCTGGGATCCGATAGGGTTTTAACTTCACCCTTTCACCGGGCGGGGTAATGATGTCATGCTCTACCCCAAATGTTTGTCCCGGCAGCTCAGAGAATACCTCCTTGTTGCGAAGCACAAACTCCTTAACCTCCTGTTGTTGGGGTTGTGACAAGGTGGCTGCTATTCCAACCTCAGGAATCACGCAACCAGTTTGAGCTGGTGACCAAGTGTCTGCGACTAGGGACTCTCTATCCCTCCAGGCTTTCAACAGATTAACGTGATAGATCTGTTCGGGCTTTCGCCTTCCTGGTTGTCTGACCTTGTAATTCACTTCACTCACTTTTTCCATTATCTCGTAGGGGCCTTGCCATTTGGCAAGGAATTTACTTTCAACCGTAGGGACAAGTACCAGTATCCTATCCCCCGGGGAAAAGGTACGGGTCTTGGCTCCACGGTTGTACACTCTCTGCTGTGCTAACTGCGCTTGGGCCAAATGTTCCTTCACGATGGGCATTACCTGTGCAATTCGGTCTTGCATCAGGGCGACATGCTCAATCACACTCCTGTGGGGAGAACTCTCACTTTCCCAAGTTTCCTTGGCAATATCCAACAGCCCTCTTGGGTGTCTCCCATACAGTAACTCAAAGGGGGAGAATCCCGTAGAGGATTGGGGCACCTCCCTAATAGCAAACATCAGATAAGGAAGTAGACAGTCCCAATCCTTTCCATCTCTATCCACCACTTTCTTCAACATTTGTTTTAGGGTTTTGTTGAATCTTTCAACCAGCCCATCGGTTTGGGGGTGATACACAGATGTACGTAATTGCGTCACTTTGAACAATTTACACAGCTCCTTCATAACCCGGGACATAAAGGGTGTACCTTGGTCCGTAAGCAGTTCTTTACAAATACCCACCCGGCTAAACACAAGAGATAGCTCTTTGGCTATGGTTTTGGCCGAGGTATTTCGGAGAGGGATCGCTTCTGGATAACGGGTGGCATAGTCCATTATAACTAATATGCACTGGTGCCCCCTAGCGGACTTGATTATAGGACCTACCAAATCCATGGCGATCCTCTCAAACGGGACCTCAATGATGGGTAGAGGGACCAGCGGGCTACGGAAATGTGGCATCGGGGCCGACCTCTGACACACAGGGCAGGAGGAACAATAATTTTCTATGTCCTTCATCACCCCCGGCCAATAGAATCTCTGTAATACCCTCTCTCGGGTTTTCTCTGTCCCCAGATGACCTCCAAGAATGTGCCCATGGGCCAACTCCAACACCAACTTCCTGTAAGGTTTGGGCACCACAAGCTGCTCAACGGTTTCTTCTGCCCTTTTTGCCACCCGATACAGTAGGTCCTTCTCTACGCTGAAGTATGGGTAAGTGCAGGTATTATCTGGGTTCACTAACTCGCCATCTATTTTCACTACGTTTTCGCGTGCCTTTATTAGGGCGGGGTCTTTCAACTGTTCTGTGGCAAAGTTTTCCCTGTGAACCTCAAGATCAGAAAACTCCACAGACGGTAGGTTTTCGTCTGAGGAGGTGGGCTCCTCTCCAGTTTCTTGAGTCTCCCCTGCCAATACTGATAAGGGAAATTCCGGAGAGTCCTCACCACTCTCAGGGGAGTTCTGGCTATCACATTCCTGGTACATAGGGGCACCAGTGGGGGGCTCAGGATCATCCCACAGTTCCCAGAACTTCGGAAAATCCCTTCCCACAATGGCGTCATACGGTAACTGAGATACTAAGCCCACTGGATGAGAGAGGGTACCTTTGGGGGTCTCGAAACACACTGTAGTCACTGGATACTCTCGGGTGTCCCCATGCACACAAATAACAGCTACCTTGCTATTCCCAGAGACCTCTGTTTTAACTAACTCAGCCTTTATCAGGGTCACAAGGCTACCTGAATCCAGCAATACCACAACATTTCTACCATTAACACACATTTTGCATAAATGTTTCTCAATTCCTCGAATGGCAGTGCATGCGACTGTCGCACACAGCGACTGACGTCTGCCCGTCAGAAAGTCACACTGCATGGGTTCCTCCACAACCGGGCAATTGGCTGCAATATGTCCCGCTTGCCGGCAGCGGTAGCAAACGATCCTTCTTGCCGCCTCTTGAGCCGCTGATTTCCCAGGCTGTTCTCGCCAAACTTGGGGTAGAGCTCCCACCCTCTCACTCTCTCCACCCTTACCCCTTGGAATCCTCTTATCCGCCCCTGGGGATGGTCTGGTCTTAGGGTGGAAAGTCCGAGTGTCTCTGGAAGAGGCCGTCAGGTTCTCTGTAGCCAAGTATTTCTCCACACGATCCACAAGACCATCGGCCGTCTCTGGGTCTCCATGGCTTACCCACTTTTGGATGGCAGTAGGAAGAGCTCTCAAAAACCGATCCATTACAACACGTTCCACAATCTTTGGTGCGGACAAAGTCTCTGGCTGTAGCCACTTTCTGCTCAGGTGAATGAGATCATACATTTGAGACCTGGGGGGTTTTCCAAGCTGGAAAGTCCAGTTATGCACACGCTGAGCCCGGACAGCCTGGGTGACACCCAGCCTTGCCAATATCTCAGCTTTTAGCATCACATAGTCTTTTGCTTGGTCAGGCTCTAGGTCATAGTAAGCCTTCTGCGATTCACCAGTTAACAGAGGAGCCACCAGTCCAGCCCACTGCTCCTCAGGCCACTTTTCTCTTTCAGCAGTCCTTTCAAATGTGGTCAAAAATACCTCTGGATCATCCTCTCCAGTCATTTTTGTCAATAAACGACTCACCCCAAAGGACGCGGTATTAGTGGGACGGCTTTCCTCACTGGTCTGCGGACGTTGCTGCATTACTGCTTCCATTTGTTGTAGTCTCTGCTCTTGCTTCTGTAACAGGTCTATGAAGCGGGCCTCAGATTGCTGCTGGGCTTGTTGCTGAGCTTCCAGACTCTGTTGGTGAGCTTGCTGCTGGGCTGCAAGGCTCTGTTGATGAGCTGCAAGGCTCTTTTGCAAACCTGCATTTGTCTGCTGTTGATTGGCATTTGCTAGAGCCAGCTGCTTCAGTATCTCCTCCATGCTGGCTTAAAAAAAACTGCCCGCATTCTCCACCAACTGTGAGGGGGTTAGCTCGGCAGCGGGTGTGTGTGACCCCCGGGATGGGCTCCCCACACAAAAACAGGCCCAGCAAACGGAGGTTGTGGTTTTCAAAATCAAAAAAAAGGTGCGGTTTATTTTCTATTTACGGTGACAAAACACAGCAAAGCCAAAAGAAACATATAAACAAAATAAATCCTGGTCAACTTGACCTCTGACTAAACATACAGGTTTCCTAACTAACAACTGGGATCAGCCTAGTGCTGTCCTAGTCCCTAAGTCCCTGGTTTTAAATGTCCAAGCAAATAGCCACACAGGCTTTTTCTCACCGCACAGGGGTTCACTCTCCCTGGACAGTCCACACAGGTCTGGTTCCAGGCATGAGCTAACATCTAATGAAGCTGGGAGTTCTTATAGAGGCCTAAATGAGCTGACAAGCTTCAGCTGGCCTCATCAACTCCCTGTCTGTACGACGCCCAGCCCTCTCCCTAGAGGTATGAGTCATCCATGAGCCCACTAGCCTTATACAACTTTCCACCTAGTTGTATAAGTCGGCGTAAAGCCTGAATCTGGGCGAAATATATCTACCCCCCTGGATGCAACCAGGTGACTTTACCTTCCTGCTGTCACACCCTCCACACTCCTCTCCTGTACATACCGCTCACTGTCATACCCTCCACACTCCTCTCCTGTACATACCGCTCACTGTCATACCCTCCACACTCCTCTCCTGTACATACCGCTCACTGTCATATCCTCCACACTCCTTTCCTGTACATACCGCCCACTGTCATACCCTCCACACTCCTCTCCTGTACATACCGCCCACTGTCATACCCTCCACACTCCTCTCCTGTACATACCGCCTACTGTCATACCCTCCGCACTCCTCTCCTGTACATACCGCCCACTGTCATACCCTCCGCACTCCTCTCCTGTACATAGTGCCCACTGTCATACCCTCCACACTCCTCTCTTGTACATACCGCTCACTGTCATACCCTCCACACTCCTCTCCTGTACATACCGCCCACTGTCATACCCTCCACACTCCTCTCCTGTACATACCGCCCACTGTCATACCCTCCACACTCCTCTCCTGTACATACCGCCCACTGTCATACCCTCCACACTCCTCTCCTGTACATACCGCTCACTGTCATACCCTCCACACTCCTCTCCTGTACATACCGCCCACTGTCATACCCTCCACACTCCTCTCCTGTACATACCGCCCACTGTCATATCCTCCACACTCCTCTCCTGTACATGCCGCCCACTGTCATACCCTCCACACTCCTCTCCTGTACATACCGCCCACTGTCATACCCTCCACACTCCTCTCCTGTACATACCGCTCACTGTCATACCCTCCTCTCCTGTACATACCGCTCACTGTCATACCCTCCACACTCCTCTCCTGTACATACCGCTCACTGTCATATCCTCCACACTCCTCTATGACATCATCTGCTGGAGGCAGCAGCTTCTGATCTCACGCTATATAACATATAAGGAAGTACGATGGTTGGTGAGCGAGGAGGCGGAGTTTTTAAAAAAAAGGGCGTGACCCATTTATGGATTAATATTAATCAGATTACAGTTATTATGAAATCTCTGCAATAATTATATGTCACCTCCAGATGCTTCATCAGCAAGGAATGCAAAGAAGCCAATAAAAACCTGCCGATCACACGCCGCCCTGCCCCACATCATCTGGCCTCTAATGACCTCACAATGTAGAGATTCTGTTGTACGAGGAGGATTTGGATTTTGGCGGAATTTCAGAGACTTGGTTCAACAGCTCTCATGATTGGCTGGCAACCATTGAAGGGTAATCCCTTTATCGCAAGGATAGAGAGGGTAAAAAAGGATGAGGGGTATGCCTATATACCAAGAATAATGTACACGTGAATGTGAGAGATGACATCACTAAGGAGTTAGGGAGGAGGTGGAATCCTTATGGGTGGAGCTCCAAAGGGATGAAGCGAAGGGGAAAATAATACTGGGAGTATGCTATAGGCCCCCTAACCTGAGGGAGGAGGGGGAGACAAACCTCCTATCACAAGTTGGATTAGCGGCAAGGATGGGAAGTGTTATCATAATGGGGGATTTTAATTATCCAGACATAGACTGGGCGGAGGGAACCGCCCATTCATCTAAGGCTCGCCAGTTCCTAAATGTCTTGCAGGACAATTTCATTGGTCAGATGGTAGACGCAGAGGCGGCTCTAGGCTTTGTGAGGCCTTAGGCAAAACTTGAAATGGGGCCCCACTCACACCCCTGATGGGAAAAATAATTCAAGGACAAGAGCCTCTTCCCCACAACCCTGGCCGGTGGTTGTGGGGATCTGCAGGTAGGGGGCTTATCGGAAACTGGAAGCCCCTTTTAACAAGGTGGCCCCCAGATCCTGCTCTTAAATAACCAAGGGGCGGGTCCACCTGGTGCTGTCACCTGCTGAACCCACCCCTTGTGACGTCATTGACAGAGGGCATGCTGGGTCATTGACGTCACAAGGGGTGGTGTCTCTGATATTCACTGGTTGTTAGGGACGCTGGTGGCCCGGCTCCTGAGTCAGGGTTCTTAACACTGCCTGAGCACAGCAACGTTAAGGTCCCCTGTCCCTCAAAACTGGGGTAATGCAATGGGTAAGTTAGGCGGCCGCGAGACCCTTGTGAGTGTGAGGCCTTAGGCGACCGCCTAATTTGCCTAATTAAAGAGCCGCCTCTGGGTAGACGCACCAACTACAAATAGGAAACATAAGGGGAATACAAAGACACTGAATTTCAAAAGAGCCAACTTCCCTAAACTACGATCCTTGCTAGAAAATATAAATTGGGATAAAATCTTAGGAACAAAGAACACGGAGGAGAGATGGGTTTGCTTTAAGAGCATATTAAATAATGGCATTAGCCAATGCATCCCATTGGCTAAAAGAGAGACTAAGGCCTCATGCCCACGGACGTTTTTTACAGCTTAAAAACGCCTGTCCATGTTATTGTATACATTTTATGACCTTTTTTTTTCGAAAAAAAAAAAAAACGTCGGAGCTCAAGAACGCAATTGCGTTTTTTTTTGCGCAGTTTTTAGCGGTTTTTAACGCTTCGCGGTTTTTTATGCCTAATGCCGATGCCGAGGAACGCACTGGTCCTGGGTTTTTTTTTTACAACCTAAAAACACCTATGCTATTTGCAGCTCAAAAACGCCTAGGTGGGCATGAAGCTATAGACTAACATGGACAGGCGTTTTTAAGCTGTAAAAAACGCTCAAAAACGCGGCTGTAAAAACGTCCGTGGGCATGAGGCCTAATGCCGCGTACACACGATCATTATTCACGGCGGTTAAAAAACCGCCGTGAATAATGACAGGAAAAACGAGGGAACCGCTTGGTTCCCTACACACGGTCGTTTTTCCCGTCATTTTTTCTCTTGACGAGAAAAACGACCGTCTGTGGGCTCCGCGGCAGTGTCTCCCTATGGGAAAACTGCCGCGGAAAAAAATGCTGGAAAAAACGATGAGAAAATTTAGAACATGTTCTAATTTTTCTCGTCGTTTTTTATGCCGTTTTTCTCAACGAGAAAAACGACATAAAGCCCACAAACGATCGTTTTTCTCGGCGAAAAAAAAAAATGCAGTTTTTCTCGTCGAGTAAAGCGGTCGTGTGTACGCGGCATAAAAGTCCTGGATGGATTAACTCCAGTGTAAAAATATATTTAAAGCAAAGGAGAAGGCCTTCAAAAAAATACAAGGTTGAGGGATCATCATCAGCATTCAGACTTTATAAAGAATGCCACAAGAAATGTAAGGGTGCAATTAGGACGGCTAAGATAGAACATGAAAGACACATAGCGGAGGAGAGCAAAAAAAATCTCAAGAAATTCTTTAAGTATGTAAACAGTAAAAAAAGGGAGGACAGACCATATTGGCCCCATAAAGAATGAGGAAGGACATCTGGTTACAAAGGATGGGGTGAAGGTATTGAATTTATTCTTCTCCTCAGTCTTCACAAGGGAATCGGGGGGGGGGGGGCTTTAGTAACCAAAACTGAAATGTCTGTCCTCATGACACATCACAGGAAGCACCTTCATGGTTAACAGAGGACAGAATTAAAACTAGACTTGGGAAACTTAATATTAATAAATCACCGGGACCAGGTGGCTTGCACCCGAGGGTACTTAGGGAACTCAGTCAAGTAATTGCCAGACCATTGTTCCTAATTTTTACTGACAGTCTACTGACTGGAATGGTACCAGCTGATTGGAGAAAAGCCAATGTAGCAACAACATTTAAAAAGGGCCCAAAATACATCCCTGGGAATTACAGACCAGTCAGCCTAACATCAATAGTATGTAAGCTCTTGGAGGGGATGATAAGGGACTATATACAAGATTTTAGTAATGAGAACGGTATCATTAGCAGTAATCAGCATGGATTCATGAAGAATCGTTCTTGCCAAACCAATCTATTACCCTTCTATGGAGGAGGTGAGTTGCCATCTAGATAAAGGAAGGCCCGTAGACGTGATGTATCTGGATTTTACAAACGCATTTGACACAGTTCCCCATAAACGTTTACTGTACAAAGTAAGGTCCCTTGGCATGGAGCATAGGGTGAGTACATGGATCGAAAACTGGCTACAAGGGCGAGTTCAGAGAGTGGTGATAAATGGGGAGTACTCAGAATGGTCGGGGGTGGGTAGTGGGGTCCCCCAGGGTTCTGTGCTGGGCCAATCCTGTTTAATTTATTCATAAACGACCTGGAGGATGGGGTACGTAGTTCAATCTCTGTATTTGCGGACGATACTAAGCTAAGCAGGGAAATAACTTCTCCGCAGGATGAGGAAACCTTGCAAGAAGATAAAAAAAACAGGACTTTCTTATGACACCCCCAATACAGAGCCAAAAATGTAAAATAATGCATTTGGGTGGTAAAAATCTGAATGCAATCTATACACTGGGGGGAGAACCTCTGGGGGATCTAGGATGGAAAAGGAGCTGGGGGTCCTAGTAGATGATAGGCTCAGCAATGCCAAGCTGCTGCTAACAAAGCAAACAGAATATTGGCATTAAAAAGGAGAATAACTCCTGGGATAAAACGATAATTCTCCCTCTCTACAAGACTCTGGTCCAGCCGCACCTGGAGTATGCCATCCAGTTCTGGGCACCAGTCCTCAGGAAGGATGTACTGGAAATGGAGAGAGTACAAAGAAGGGCAACAAAGCTAATAAAGGGTCTGGAGGATATTAGTTATGAGGAAAGGTTGTGAGCAGAGCACTGAACTTATTCTCTCTGGAGAAGAGATGCTTGAGAGGGGATATGATTTCAATGTACAAATACCGTACTGGAGACCCCACAATAGGGAGAAAAGTTTTTCATGGAAGGGAGTTTAACAAGACACGTGACCACTCATTAAAATTAGAAGAAAAGAGGTTTAACCTTAAACTATGTAGAGGGTTCTTTACTGTAAGAGCGGCAAGGATGTGGAATTCCCTTCCACAGGCGGTGGTCTCAGCGGGAACATTGATAGCTTCATAAAACTATTAGATAATCACCTGAATGACCACAACATACAGGGATATACAATGTAATACTGACATATAATCACACACAGAGGTTGGACTTGATGGACTTGTATCTTTTTTCACCCTTACCTACTATGTAATGTATGGAAACTCCGAGCCTCAGAATGAGGAGCCATTATTCCCATCACATCTTCTTCCACTGAACTAGAGGGAGGAGCTCATTTACATCCATGGGCACAGAACATGCGTTTATCTGCACTGTGGGGTCTTTTTTTTTTTGCATTTTTAATTTCCAGTTGTAAGCATTTCCTATGCGCGGCAGGGACTTGCAATGCGCGGCAGGGACTTGCAATGCGCGGCAGGGACTTGCAATGCGCGGCAGGGACTTGCAATGCGCGACAGGGAATTACAATGCGCTGCAGGGACTTGCAATGCGCTGCAGGGACTTGCAATGCGCTGCAGGGACTTGCAATGCGCTGCAGCAGAATGTTCTGTATGGAGTTCCATGGGTCATGCTGAGTGTCTCTGGGAGACACTTCCATAGAAGTCTATGGGGCTGTAATGCGCAGATACGGCCAGGAAACTACACGGGATGTAAATGGCGGCCATCAGATGAAGATAAGTAGAACCGCATGGGGGGGGAGACGTTGCCACCTTGGGCGCAGTCCTGGCTTTGTATCCCCCACTTGTCTCCTGCCCTGTGCAGGACGGATTTATTAGGGGCGGGTCACACTGGTCCCCCACCGGCACAAGGAGCCGTCGTCACAGAGGTTCCGAAAAATACCTTCTGCCTGGCTCTCTGACTTAAGTGACTCCAAACATGCAGCCAGTTATATAGTTAGTCTGGTTGAATAAAAAGACACAAATCTATCCAGTTCAATCAATAAAAGAAAAAAAAGAAAAAAACACACACATAGAAAACCTCCAAATACACAACCATGCATACACAGGCTTCTTCTCCAGTAAAAATGCACACAAAAATGCTAGTCCACCTGGTTACTAACTTTAGAAGTACCTCTGCTCTTTGTAATGTAGCAGATTAAGATGAATACACTTAATATTGTTCAGTAGAGAGGATAGGGTAAGGGAAGGGGGGAGAAGATAGGATAGGGGAGGGGGGAGGAGAGGGTAAGGGAAGGGAGGGGGAGTGTATGGTAAGGGAAGGGAGGGGGGGAGAGGAGAGGATAGGGTAAGGGAAAGGGGGAGAAGAGGGGATAGGGTAAGGGAAGGGGGGATAGGGTAAGGGAGGGGGAGGAGAAGAGAGGATAGGGTAAGGGAGGGGGAGGAGAAGAGAGGCTAGGGGAGGGGGGAAGAGAGTGGAAGGGAAGGGAGGGGGAGGAAAAGAGAGGTTAGGTGAAGGGAGGGAGAGAAGAGAGGATAGGGTAAGGGAGAGGGGAGGGGGGAGGAGAGGGGAAGGGAAGGGAGGGGGAGGAGAGGGTAAGGGGAGGGGGGAGAGGAGAGGATAGGGTAAGGGAAGGGGGGAGAAGAGAGGATAGGGTAAGGGAGGGGGAGGAAAAGAGAGGATAGGGGAGGGGGGAGGAAAAGAGAGGATAGGGGAGGGGGGAGGAAAAGAGAGGATAGGGGAGGGGGGAGGAGAGGGTAAGGGAAGGGAGGGTGGAGGAGAGGGTAAGGGAAGGGAGGATGGAGGAGAGAGTAAGGGTAGGGGGGAGAGGAGAGGATAGGGTAAGGGAAGGGGGGAAGGATAGGGTAAGGAAAAGGGGGGAGAAGAGAGGATAGGGGAGGGGGGAGAAGAGAGGATAGGGTAAGGGGAGGGGGGAGGAGATGAGAGGATAGGGTAAGGGGAAGGGGGGAGGAGAAGAGAGGATTGGGTAAGGGGAGGGGGGAGGAGAAGAGAGGATAGGGTAAGGGAAGGGGGGAGAAGAGAGGATAGGGTAAGGGAAGGGGGGAGAAGAGAGGATAGGGTAAGGGAAGGGGGGAGGAGAAGAGAGGATAGGGTAAGGGGAGGGAGGAGGAGAAGAGAGGATAGGGTAAGGGAAGGGGAAAGAAGAGAGGATAGGGTAAGGGAAGATAGGGGGAGAAGAGAGGATAGGGTAAGGGAAGGGAGGGGGAGGATAGAGTAAGGGAAGTGAGTGGGGAGAGGAGAGGATAGGGTAAGGGAAGGGGGGAAGGATAGGTTAAGGAAAAGGGGGGAGAAGAGAGGATAGGGGAGGGGGGAGAAGAGAGGATATGGTAAGGGGAGGGGGGAGGAGATGAGAGGATAGGGTAAGGGAAGGGGGGAGAAGAGAGGATAGGGTAAGGGAAGGGGGAGGAGATGAGAGGATAGGGTAAGGAAAGGGGGGGAGAAGAGAGGATAGGGTAAGGGAAGGGGAGGAGAAGAGAGGATAGGGTAAGGAAAGGGGGGGGAGAAGAGAGGATAGGGTAAGGGAAGGGGGAGGAGAAGAGAGGATAGGGTAAGGGGATGGGGGAGGAGAACAGAGGATAGGGTAAGGGAAGGGGAAAGAAGAGAGGATAGGGTAAGGGAAGATAGGGGGGAGAAGAGAGGATAGGGTAAGGGAAGGGAGGGGGAGGATAGAGTAAGGGAAGTGAGTGGGGAGGAGAAGAGAGGATAGGGTAAGGGGAGGGAGGATAGAGTAAGGGAAGGGAGGGGGGGAATAGAGTAAGGGAAGGGAGGGGGGAGGATAGGGGAAGGGAGGGGGAGGAGAGGGTACGGGAAGGGAGGGGGAGGAGAAAAGAGGGGAGGGAGGGGGGAGGAGAGGGTAAGGAATAGGAGGGGGTCTTGTGTTATGTCCAGAGTGTCAATGTTTCCAGCGGTACGATGTGACGATTCATCTACAACATTCCACAATAAGAAGACTCGATTGCTCTGTAATCTCCAATCTCTATCACTGTGACCTCACAGAGCTCTTCCCTGTCTATGTACGATGGGGACTTTGGCCGGGGCCCCCACACACACTCCTCCCCATCCCCCGCAGGTGAGGTCAGTGGTGGTGGAGTGAGATTAGTTGGCTCTGTATTGGGGGTGTCATAAGAAAGTCCTGTTTTTACCTCTTTACATTATTTTTATTATTATTATTATTAGTATACAGGATGTATATAGTGCCAACAGTTTGTGCAGCGTTGTACAACATTGTACATTGGGCATACCCCCAACTGGCACGGATTCTGCGGGTTTTACCTGCATAGGCTCCTCCTTCCCGCAGTCCCGCAAGAGTGTCATTTTTCCCGCACAGCAGGAAGCATGAAGAGGAGGAAACAGCGAACGAGCAGGTAAGCCGCCCCCCGCGATCGGCGGCACCCCCCCCCCCGCGATTGGCGACACCCCCCCGCGATTGGCGGAACCCCCCCCCCCCGCGCGATCGGCGGGCAAAACAGTGTTCCGCGGCACCCCCTGCGATTTGTTGGCAGGGACGAATTATTTTTTTTTAAATGCCCCGCAGCCAAAAACCCCCCACCCCCCCCCCCCTCTCAACAACTTTCGTTTGCAGGGGAGAGGGGAGATCTGAATGTCCCGCGGTGGGACTTTTAAAAGTTGGGAGGTATGACATTGGGTGTTCTATCTCTGTGCCACTTATAGTCTGCAATGAAAGCCCATGTGACAGGGTGACCACCCAGGAACATAATGGGGGGCACAGACAAGAGTGTTGTCACCCTATAACAGGAAGTACCAGAAAAAGGGTCTTCATGGCAGGATCACAGGGGATTATTATAAAGAAAGATGCAGGTTTAGAACTGGGACGAAGCCTCGTCCTCAACAGGACTATGTCCGCCATCAATGCTTCCTCTGTCCAGAACCAGCCCTATACAAGACTCTTTAGCCCCCCCAGTCACCAGCCGTACTTCAGTGTAGGGTGAGAAACAGAAAAACTATTTTATTCAAGCACATGTTACCAGAGATAAATAACTCAGAGACACTCCCCCCACCCTTGGAAACAGGGCGGGGTAAACTGTCCAATAAGAATAGACACACAGGTCAGGTGTATTCAAACTTCTCATCAGTAAACAGTCTTATCAGCAGGGAGGGGCTGCTGGAGGAGTCCCCCCCCCCCCACCAATCTCACAGCTAATCTACATACACATCCCATAATATCCGAGGCAGACAGACACAATAGAACAGTGGTCCCCAACCTTTTTGGCACAGAGGACCGGCGTTGTGGAATAGAATCGTGCCAAGGCCCAGGGGGGGGGTTGTTATTTAGCTTTTTGCTGGCAATTTGTCGGGGAAATGGCTGATGTTAGCGCTTCAATCATCACAGAACAATGGCTGATATGGTGTTGGGATGATTGAAGCGCATTATTTCTGTCATCGCATTGTAATATAACATGAAATAGTTCAAACTCACCATAATGCAGAATCTGCCACCAGATGCGGTTTGTCACTTGCCACATCGCCTTCCACCAGGTGTGGATTGCCACGTCGCCTGCCACCAAATATGGATTGCCACTTGCCACATCACCTGCCACTAGGGTGACCACATTTCCAAACTACCATTCAGGGACACCCCCCCTTCCCAAAAATCAGCTTGTGCTGTAACGAATCACAGCACAGTGATTGGACACGAGAGGCGGGATTTATGATTTCTCCAATCACAAGCAGGGGGCGGGCATTGTGCTCCTCCAGGCATTCCCGACCAGGACAAGTACTGTCAGTGAGTAAAGCGGGGATGTGGCGGCCTTTTTTGGGGACATCAGATTGGCGGGGGGGGGGGGTGGCTGTGTCAGTTTCATTCCGGGACACTGTATTGTCCTGGAATGAAGGTGCCCGGGACACACCTGCGAAATACGGGACTGTCCCGGGCAATCCGGGACATGTGGTCACCCTACCTGCCACCAGGTGTGGATTGTCACGACATCTGCCACCAAGTGTGGATTGCCACGTCGCCTGCCACCAAATATGGATTGCCACTTGCCACGTCACCTGCCACCAAGTGTGGATTGCCACGTCACCTGCCACCAGGTGTGGATTGCCACTTGCCACGTCGCCTGCCACCAAATATGGATTGCCACATCACCTGCCACCAGGTGGGGATTATATACAAAAAATGTAGCGCTATACATAAAAGTTATATACAAAACACCCAAGTGTAGTGCTCAAAACAAATAAATGTAAAAGAGTCCGTGAAAAGTCCAAAATGGACAAAATATATGTGTAAATGAAGTCTTTGATGACCATTCAAACGTGGATAGTCTTGAAATTTTCAAAACACAACTGGTGACTTTCAAAAAGCAAATGACTATAACGTGACCACCACCAAATGGAAAGGAGGCTTACCAGATGGAATGGACCCAGTAAACGTGTGTCTAAAGGGTCAAACAGGCTTGGTACATGTATACTCGTAGGTCTAGAGTCCTGGCTGGCGTTGCACACATCAATGTCCAAAATCCAGGGTCTAGTGGTGTCACCAAATATCCGAACCCAGTATGATGATGGGATAGCTCACAATGGAACCATATTATAGGGAAGAAGGGGAGGGCACATAGCGTAATAATGTAGATACTATTTATTAAATGCAGGTAGATACACTTACATTCAAGCAGTAAACGTAGCGCTTTGCAAAACACTCAGTGGCAGCAGTGGAATCTCCCGACACGTTTCGCAATACCTTGCATCGTCTGTTACCCCAGACGATGCAAGGCAAAACACTCAGTGGCAGCAGTGGAATCTCCCGACGCGTTTCGCAATACCTTGCATCGTCTGTTACCCCAGACGATGCAAGGCAAAACACTCAGTGGCAGCAGTGGAATCTCCCGACGCGTTTCGCAATACCTTGCATCGTCTGTTACCCCAGACGATGCAAGGTATTGCGAAACGCGTTGGGAGATTCCACTGCTGCCACTGAGTGTTTTGCAAAGCGCTACGTTTACTGCTTGAATGTAAGTGTATCTACCTGCATTTAATAAATAGTATCTACGTTATTACGCTATGTGCCCTCTCCTTCTTCCCTATAATATGGTTCCATTGTGAGCTATCCCATCATCATACTGGGTTCGGATATTTGGTGACACCACTAGACCCTGGATTTTGGACATTGATGTGTGCAACGCCAGCCAGGACTCTAGACCTACGAGTATACATGTACCAAGCCTGTTTGACCCTTTAGACACACGTTTACTGGGTCCATTCCATCTGGTAAGCCTCCTTTCCATTTGGTGGTGGTCACGTTATAGTCATTTGCTCTTTGAAAGTCACCAGTTGTGTTTTGAAAATTTCAAGACTATCCACGTTTGAATGGTCATCAAAGACTTTATTTACACATATATTTTGTCCATTTTGGACTTTTCACGGACTCTTTTACATTTATTTGTTTTGAGCACTACACTTGGGTGTTTTGTATATAACTTTTATGTATAGCGCTACATTTTTTGTATATTGTTTGTTTTTTGCTTTTTCCATAGGCATTGTAGCTGCTCACATTTGTTAGTAGCGCGAATATTGTTTGTATTTTGCACCAGGTGGGGATTGCCACGTCATCTGCCACCAGATGTGGATTGCCACAACACCTGCCACCAGGTGCAGATTGCCACTTGCCACGTCACCTGCCACCAGGTGGGGATTGCCACGTCATCTGCCACCAGGTGTGGATTGCCACGTCGCCTGCCACCAGGTCCGGATTGCCACTTGCCACGTCACCTGCCACCAAGTGTGGATTGCCACGTCACCTGCCACTAGGTGTGGATTGCCACGTCGCCTGCCACCAAATATGGATTGCCACTTGCCACATCACCTGCCACCAGGTGGGGATTGCCACGTCATCTGCCACCAGATGTGGATTGCCACAACACCTGCCACCAGGTGCGGATTGCCACTTGCCACGTCACCTGCCACCAGGTGGGGATTGCCACGTCATCTGCCACCAGGTGTGGATTGCCACATCGACTGCCACCAGGTCCGGATTGCCACTTGCCACGTCACCTGCCACCAGGTGTGGATTGCCACATCACCTGCCACCAGGTGTGGATTGCCATGTCTCCTGCCACCAGGTGTGGATTGCCATGTCGCCTGCCACCAAATATGGATTGCCACTTGCCACATCACCTGCCACCAGGTGGGGATTGCCACGTCATCTGCCACCAGATGTGGATTGCCACAACACCTGCCACCAGGTGCCGATTGCCACTTGCCACGTCACCTGCCACCAGGTGTGGATTGCCACGTCTCCTGCCACCAGGTCCGGATTGCCACTTGCCACGTCTCCTGCCACCAGGTGTGGATTGCTACTTGCCATGTCACCTGCCACCAGGTGTGGATTGCCACCTGGCAGTAGATTTTTTTTGTCACCTGCCTTGGTGGCAGCACAGGCCAGTGAGGGAGAACAGCGGTAATGCGGGGCGGGTTGTGAGAGATGATCTCATCTCTCTGCTCCCGCGCCTCGCCGCAGTATAGCAGCCCCGCTCTGTGGGCGGAAGTGCCGTGATCCGGGCAGGCAGTGAGAGATGTCATCTCTTTGCTTGCCCGCCGCCGCACCTCACACAGTGCAGCCTTCGCGGCCCGGCTGCAAATAGGCCACGGCCCGGCAGTGGGCCGCGGACCGGGGGTTGGGGAACCCTGCAATAGAACATTGGAATACAGCCACACCCCAAACGACCCAGCAAAGAGTACAAACAAAATGAGTAGACGTGTGCACACTGAAATATTTCCTTTCGGAATTTCGTTTTCCTCCCAAAAAAATAAATTTATTTAGTACTCCCAAAATGCTCAGAAGCATTGAACGTCATTTTTCTCGGCTCATCGGAGTGTTTTACGTCACCGCGTTTGGAACGGTCGGTTTTTTGACTGATGGTGTGTAGGCAAGACTGATGGAAGTCAGCTTCATCGGTTTTCCGATGGAAAAATCCATCGGTTTAAAAACCATAGGAAATCCGATCGCGTGTTGTACAGGGCTTTAGACTGATAGAGCTAAGGTTAGGCACATTCAACCGCAGATTCGATAGACACAGATCGCTATTGTCACCGTCATGTCGAATCTCCTATCTATATCGAACTGTTGTCGCAACGAAACAAAAATAAAGCCTTTTTTTTTATGTCCGATCTTTCAGATTTCGGATTCTGCGCGTTCGGTATCGTTTGTTAAAACGAATGCGAAAATCCCCGAAATTTGGACGAAAATGCATTCGGATGAAAACGAATGCAGGTGTCTAAAAATTAGACCATGAGGATATTTGCCAGCACACCATGGAACGACATGAATAGCGTCCAAACGGATGATTTATTGCATGACCACAACACAAGGAGAGTGCAAAGTTTCGGAGCCACGCAGGACACCTTCGTCAGGCATGTGACGAAGGGGTCCTGCGTGGCTCTGAAACTTTGCGCTCTCTGTGTGTCGTGGTCATGCAATAAATCATCCGTTTGGACGCTATTCATGTCGTTCCATGGTGTGCTGGCAAATATCCTCATTGTGACTTGTACCAGTATCCAGCTGGTTGTTGCTACAGCACCCAAATTCGAGAGCTGATCCAGGAATGTGTGCGATGGGAATATGAAGTATAAAAATGAGACAATATACAATATATATATAATGTAGCACTCACCACCCCACTTTCCTCCGTCGATAGTGAGGCACACCTGCTACTTGCCCGGTATCCCCTCCCTGTGTATAGAGAGGAGCGAGCGGTGTTATTGTTGGGTCTTGCAGCAATTACCTCTCTAGAGTCGATCCCTTCTCTCCATCGTCTAGGCAGAAGTCTTTCAGAACAAGGCCAATGTCTACACAGGAGTAAAACCCAATCCGCAAGGTTTTATTCTTTATACTTGAGGTAAACTTGAAGAGAGAGAGTAGGAAGTTGAGTAAGTAGGGGAAGGTTCAGGCACGCAACACTTAGAGCTCAGTGTCAGTCTTTTGTCGCCACTCAAGCCTGAGTGGGTATTGCTCACCCGGATAGTCCCTTTGAGAGCGGTCCTGGCAGCCGGGATGGAGCACGGATAATAGAGACGATGAATCCCTCTTTAGGCGAGTTTCCAGGCCTCTTCCCGAGACAGCAGTACCGTCGCTAATCTCCTCTGGGACTGATCCTCCCCTGGACTCCTTTCCTAAAGGTGGGCTCCCTACAAGTGGGCAGCCTGGGATTCTTCTCCGAGGTGTAGGCCCCTTGCCAGCAGAGCTGGGCCTACATTGCAGCATCGAAACCTCGGGCTGAAGGTGCCCGAGGCCCAAACACACTCGCGTACCTCGTGCCATGCGGGCCACGAGGCACACTTACAGGACCGAAGGTCCCCTGGAACGCCTCACACCTAATGGCGTCTGCCCCTTATGTACCCTCTCCCAGCATGCACAGCGGGTTGACTACGCCCACTGCACGGCTGCCGAGAGAGGACACCCAAGGTGCTGTGATACCCCCTGTAGTTCAACCTATGCCGGCGGTGACAGTGCCACCTACAGACAACAGGGAACACTACAGCCAGGCAGTCTCACACCCAGAGCAGAAACAACAATGAATCAGTGATTGGTCTGAGCCCACTACCGGCTCAGACTACCCCTAAATTTCCACATAGCGCCCCCAAATATTGGGGGGGGGGGGCGCTACATATATATATATATATATATATATATATATATATATATACACACACACACACACACACGCACAACATTCCAGTGTGGCTGTATAGTGAGTCCGACTAGCACAGATCATAGTGGGGTTCTCGGTCACCCTGTCCCCCTAATGGACACAGGGCGACTTACACATAAGAGGTGCCGGGGGAGCTGGACACAGAGTTTCCAGAGCTCTCCAAGGTAAGCAGAGTTCCACAAACCCCCCACCCAAAGTGACTCCCGTCACAAGAACAAACATTGAAAATGACTTTAGACCCAAATCTGTTTGACCATAGAGGAGGTTCCTGGTGCGGGGGAGGGGTTTATACTGTACACAGTCAGGATTGCGTGAGAATTCTCTGAACATCCAGTGTTGTCACTCTGCTGAGATAAGTGACGTCCAGGTTCAATGCTCGCCGGTGACGGCCCCTCTTACTCCACCCACCTCCAGCATGAGCCTGCTGCGTTTTTTTAATTTTTTTATTCTGAAATAAACAGTGAATAGTTGGTGTATTATATGGGGGGGGGGGGGGGTGCGGTGTACTGATGGTTTGGTATCTATTTGCTCGGTGTAACATCATCTTTTATATTTTACAAAAAAAAATTGGGTCATCTATGGTGATTTTTTGTATTTAATTCATTCATTAAAGTGTATTTTTTCCCACATGACAACCATCACCATTTTATTCTTCAGGGTCTCAGCTAAAAATTATATATATAATATTTGGGGGTATTAAGTAATATTCTAGCAAAAATTTACATGTGAAAAGAAAGTGGCAGAAAAGTCCTGGGGGGGGGCTGGAGACCCCCATATAGAGGCCAGGAGGGGGGGGGGGGGTTGTGGTGTGTGTGAAGGGAGAGGGGGTTTGTGGTGTGTGTGGGGAGGGGGGGGGTTGGAATTGGATCTATACTATAAAGCTGCACTGACTACAGATGCTCTCCAATGTGTGTCCGGTGTGTAGAGGAGGCCGGCCTCCTGTCCCCTGTCCCCTGTCCCCTGTCCCCCCCCCCCGCTGTCACCTTTGTAACACTGAGTTGGCTGCTCTGACGTGTGACGGCTCGCGGATCTCAGGCTGACCTTGTCTCTGGAGGGAGGAGAGCTGATATAAATACAGAGGAAAATATTGTCTGCCCATCCAAAGTCACCGACACCGAGTGTCACTTCCAGGAATCACAACACATGGCGGACTTCATAGCCGGAGGTGTGGGAGGTACACAATCTCTATATGTATATAGATCTGGGGGGGACAGCCTCTATATGTATATAGATCTGGGGGGGACACAGTCTCTATATGTATATAGATCTGGGGGGGGACACAGTCTCTATATGTATATAGATCTGGGGGGGACAGCCTCTATATGTATATAGATCTGGGGGGGGACTAGGCCTCTATATGTATATAGATCTGGGGGGACAGCCTCTATATGTATATAGATCTGGGGGGGACGCAGCCTCTATATGTATATAGATCTGGGGGGGACACAGTCTCTATATGTATATAGATCTGGGGGGGACACAGTCTCTATATGTATATAGATCTGGGGGGGGGACACAGTCTCTATATGTATATAGATCTGGGGGGACAGCCTCTATATGTATATAGATCTGGGGGGGACACAGCCTCTATATGTATATAGATCTGGGGGGACAGCTTCTATATGTATATAGATCTTGGGGGGACACAGCCTCTATATGTATATAGATCTGGGGAGACAGCCTCTATATGTATATAGATCTGGGGGGGACAGCCTCTATATGTATATAGATCTGGGGGGGACACAGCCTCTATATGTATATAGATCTGGGGGGACAGCCTCTATATGTATATAGATCTGGGGGGGACACAGCCTCTATATGTATATAGATCTGGGGGGACAGCCTCTATATGTATATAGATCTGGGGGGACAGCCTCTATATGTATATAGATCTGGGGGGGGGGGACACAGCCTCTATATGTATATAGATCTGGGGGGGACAGCCTCTATATGTATATAGATCTGGGGGGGACACAGCCTCTATATGTATATAGATCTGGGGGGACAGCCTTTATATGTATATAGATCTGGGGGGGACACAGCCTCTATATGTATATAGATCTGGGGGGACAGCCTCTATATGTATATAGATCTGGGGGGGACAGCCTCTATATGTATATAGATCTGGGGGGGACACAGCCTCTATATGTATATAGATCTGGGGGGGGGGGACAGCCTCTATATGTATATAGATCTGGGGGGGACGCAGCCTCTATATGTATATAGATCTGGGGGGGACAGCCTCTATATGTATATAGATCTGGGGGGACGCAGCCTCTATATGTATATAGATCTGGGGGGGACACAGCCTCTATATGTATATAGATCTGGGGGGGACAGCCTCTATATGTATATAGATCTGGGGGTGACAGTCTCTATATGTATATAGATCTGGGGGGGCAGTCTCTATATGTATATAGATCTGGGGGGGACATAGCCTCTATATGTATATAGATCTGGGGGTGACAGTCTCTATATGTATATAGATCTGGGGGGGACACAGCCTCTATATGTATATAGATCTGGGGGGGACAGCCTCTATATGTATATAGATCTGGGGGGGAAGCAGTCTCTATATGTATATAGATCTGGGGGGGACACAGCCTCTATATGTATATAGTTTTGGGGGGGACGCAGTCTCTATATGTATATAGATCTGGGGGGACAGCCTCTATATGTATATAGATCTGGGGGGGACAGCCTCCAAATGTATATAGATCTGGGGGGACGCAGTCTCTTTATGTATATAGATCTGGGGGTGACAGCCTCTATATATAGATCTGGGGGGGACGCAGTCTCTATATGTATATAGATCTGGGGGGGACGCAGCCTCTATATATATAGATCCTCGGGGGATGCAGTCTCTATATGTATATAGATCTGGGGGGATGGATGGATGGATTGTGGAAGGGCAGGAGTGATGGATGGAGGAATAATTGGAGGGAGGGATGGATGGTTGGTTGGAGGGAGGGAGGGATGGATGGATGGAGGGATGGATGGATGGAGGGATGGATGGGGGGAGGGATGGAGACATGGATGGAGGGATGAATGGAGGGAGGGATGGATGAGTGAAGGGAGGGAGGAATGAATGGAGGGAGGAATGAATTGATGGGGGGATGGATGGAGGGAGGGATAGATGGATGGAGGGAGGAATGAATGGGTGGAGGGATGGAGGGAGGGATGGATTGATGGAGGGAGGGATGGAGGGATCGATGGAGGGATGGATGGATGGAGGGAGGGATGAAGGGATGGATGGATGGAGGGAGGGATGAAGGGATGGATGGATGGATGGAGGGAGGGATGGATTGAGGGAGGGATGGATGGAGGGATGGATGGAGGGATGGATGGATGGAGGAAGGAATGGATGGATGGAGGGAGGAATGGAGGGATGAATGGAGGGATGGATGGAGGGATGGATGGATGGAGGGAGGGATGGATTGATGGAGGGAGGGATGGAGGGAGGGAGGGATGGAGGGAGGGATGGATGGATGGAGGGAGGGATGGATTGATGGAGGGAGGGATGGATGGAGGGATGGATGGAGGGATGGATGGAGGGATGGATGGATGGATGGAGGAAGGAATGGATGGATGGAGGGAGGAATGGAGGGATGAATGGAGGGATGGATGGAGGGATGGATGGATGGAGGGAGGGATGGATTGATGGATGGAGGGAGGGATGGAGGGAGGGATGGAGGGATGGATGGATGGATGGAGGGAGGGATGGATTGATGGAGGGAGGAATGGATGGAGGGATGGATGGAGGATGGATGGATGGATGGATGGAGGAAGGAATGGATGGATGGAGGGAGGAATGGAGGGATGGATGGAGGGATGGATGGATGGATGGAGGGAGGGATGGATGGAGGGATGGATGGAGGAATGGATTTGGGGTTGGATGGAGATTGTAGGTGGTGATGGGAACACAGACAGTTCCACCTGCGGATGGCGGTAGATATTTATAGAACATGAAATTAACATTCTGAATGGTGACAATGTTTCCTCCTCGGGAGAATGAAGTGTCACTCTCATCCCCCGCTATTAGACGGTATTACCGTGAAAGGCGGAGATTTGGAGCAGTAAAGCCGATTTCACTAAGCTCTCCGCTGAGGTCACACTGACATCTCCTCCATTCATGTCTATAGAGGTGACCCCGGAGCTCTGTGCCCCCGGAGCTCTGTGACCCCGGAGCTCTGTGACCCCGGAGCTCTGTGCCCCCGGAGCTCTGTGACCCCGGAGCTCTGTGACCCCGGAGCTCTGTGCCCCTGGAGCTCTGTGACCCCGGAGCTCTGTGACCCCGGCGCTCTGTGACCCCGGCGCTCTGTGACCCCGGAGCTCTGTGCCCCCGGAGCTCTGTGCCCCCGGAGCTCTGTGCCCCTGGAGCTCTGTGACCCCGGAGCTCTGTGACCCCGGAGCTCTGTGACCCCGGAGCTCTGTGACCCCGCTCTGTCCTCCATTATTAGGGATTTATCATTTATCATCATTACCATTCCTCAATGTAACGGGGGAGGGGGACTCCCAGCACTGAGTGTTCTCTATGGGCTGTAGATGGAGCCACCAGAGACCCTCAGAGCAGAGGAACCAATTGCTGGATGTCAGTGGAGGAGCCCAGTGATTGGGTCTCTGTGCTCAGATCACACCCACAACCATCGGTGAAGCTGGAGGGACAACTGACTTCTTGGGTGTGAGTGTCAGTAGATGAGTACAATATGAAAAGAAAGGTCTACCTATCCAGGTGGTGCTCTATAATGATATACAGTAAAAAATAAGTATTTGATCCCCGACCACCCAACAATAATTCTCCCCCCACAGACTGGCTACAGGAGGTGCTCATGTGGTATATATATGGAGTATATAGAGGGTGTATATAGTATATATGGGGTGTATATATAGAGTGTATATAGTATATATGGGGGGTATATATGGAGTATATAGAGGGTGTATATAGTATATATGGGGGTATATATGGAGTATATAGAGAGTGTATAAAGTATATATGGGGTGTATATATGGAGTGTATATAATATATATGGAGTATATAGTATATATGGGGTGTATATATGGAGTATATAGAGGGTGTATATAGTATATATGGGGGTATATATGGAGTATATAGAGGGTGTATATAGTATATATGGGGGGTATATATGGAGTATATAGAGAGTGTATAAAGTATATATGGGGTGTATATATGGAGTGTTTATAATATATATGGAGTATATAGTATATATGGGGCATATATATGGAGTATAGAGAGTGTATATAGTATATACAGGGTATATATGGGGGGTATATAGCGCGTGTATATAGTATATACGGCGGGTATATATGGAGTATATAGAGGGTGTATATAGTATATACGGAGTATATATATGGGGTATATATAGAGTGTATATAGTATATATGGGGGGTATATAGTATATATGGGGGTATATAGAGTATAATAGTATATACGGGGGGTATATATGGGATATACACAGACTGGCTACAGTAGGTACTCACGTGGTACACAGATCAGTCCTGTCAATGTAAGAAGGTTCTCCTAACGACAACTCGTTATGTGTATAGAAGACACCTGTCCACAGAATCTCTTTCCTCCAATCACATCTCACCATCATGGGGGAGACCAAAGAGCTGTCAGAGGACGTCGGGGAGAAGATTGGAGACCTGCACAAGGCTGGAATGGGCTACAAGACCATCAGCAAGAATCTTGGTGAGAAGGAGAGAAATGTTGGAGGGATTATTATTCACAAATGGAAGAAATACAAAGTAACCATCGATCGTCCTCGGTCTGGAGCTCCATGGAATATTTCTCCTCATGGGGTGAGGATGGTCATGAGAAAAGTGAGGGATCCGCCCAGAACTACATGGGAGGAGCTTGTGAAGGATCTCAGTTGGGACCACAGTCACCAAACACACCATTGGTGACACAATACACCGCCATGGATTGAAATCCTGCAGCCCCCACAAGGTCCCCTCCTGAGAAAGACACAGGTACAGAACGTCTGAAGTCTCCCAATGAACATCTAAATGATTCAGAGGAGGATTGGGGGAGAAAGTTCTGTGGTCAGATGAGACCAAAATTCAGCTCTTTGGCTTTTACTCGACTTGCCGGGTTTTCGAAGAAGAAAAATGATGACCCTAAGAACTCCATCCCTCCAGTCACACGGAGGGGGAAACACGAGGCTTTGGGGCCGTTTCTCTAATAAAGGTCCAGGCCGACTTTGCCGTATTGAGGGGCCAATGGGCGGGGCCATGTATTGTAAGATCTTGGATGAGAACCTTCTTCCCTCAGACAGAACACTGAAGATGGGTCTTCCAGCATGACAATGACCCAAAACATACCGCCAAGGCAACAATGGAGCGGCTCAAGAAGAAGCACATTAAGGTCATGGAGTGGCCTAGCCGGTCTCCAGACCTTAATCCTATACTAAATGTATTGATGGGACATGAAACTTCAAGGTGCCAAGCGACAGCAAAGAAACCTGAAGGATTTAGAGAAGATCTGTAAAGAAGAGAGGAGCAAAATCCCTCCTGAGATGTGGAAACCTGATCACCACCTACAAGAAACGTCTGACCTCTGTGCTTCCCAACAAGGGTTTCTCCACCAACTACTAAGGGGGTCAAATACTTATTTTACTCCATTTTTAACCTTTGTATCATGTGATGTTTCTGGATTTTTGGTTGATATTCTGTCTCCATTATATGAAATACACCAATGATAAAAATTAGAGACCCTTCATTTCTATGTAAGTGGGCAAATCTACACAATCTGCAGGGGAGACAATCAGCATTTTCACCACTGTATAATGGTATATGATGGTATATGATGGAATATAATGGTATATGATGGAATATAATGGTATATGATGGTATATGATGGAATATAATGGTATATGATGGAATATAATGGTATATTATGGTATATGATGGAATATAATGGTATATGATGGAATATAATGGTATATGATGGTATATGATGGAATATAATGGTATATGATGGAATATAATGGTATATGATGGTATATGATGGAATATAATGGTATATGATGGAATATAATGGTATATGATGGTATATGATGGAATATAATGGTATATGATGGAATATAATGGTATATGATGGAATATAATGGTATATGATGGTATATGATGGAATATAATGGTATATGATGGTATATGATGGAATATAATGGTATATGATGGAATATAATGGTATATAATGCACTAATGTTCTGTCCGGATGACCGGTGTGTTTTTATTGTAGGGGCGTGCGGAGTGATGGTGGGGTACCCCCTGGACACAGTGAAGGTATATTGCTCTCAGTTTATGGGAATTATGAAACTTCTGGTCAGTATGTTTGGAATCTTGAGAAATCTCCTCCCACTTCCTGTTCTGTTCCTGGGTCAGGAAGTAAAAGGAAATCCCCCCCAGGGGGGGGGGGGGGCTCAGAAAACACCCACAGGGAGGCACAATCTCTTCTTAACCTCCACACACCTCAAGGGAGAAATTTTCTGTGTTTGTAAATTCCCGGGACACGTATATAGAGAGTACTGTGTGTGTGTATATATATATATATATATATATATATAATTCCGATATAAAATGGTGCGCTGTTCCTTTAAATTTAATGAACCGTGATATTCAACTTTAAATGTATCAAATAATATTTACAATTCTATAAAGTCCAACATAAACAATGTATGAGAATAAAGTCACTGAAAAGGTGCCAATAATATAAAGTTCTGGGTGCGTCCACACAATCACACCCCGAAGGGGCTCCTAATGATAAGCAGACACCCCCCAATACACATCGACAGCCGACTTCTCCATGGCGATCCATTCACAGAAAACGTCTCCATATCGGGAATCTGAGGAAGTGAAGGTAAGTGTGGGGGCGGAGCCTGGTGAGCACTTTATATTATTGCCACCTTTTCAGTGACTTTATTCTCATACATTGTATATGTTCCTCTTTATAGAATTATAAATATTATTTGATACATTTAAAGTTGAATATCACGGTTCATTAAATTTAAAGGAACGGCGCACCATTTTGTATTCGGAATTCAGTTGTCCCACATCCAGGATTTGGGTTGCAGCCGATCCATAGAGATTCAGCGCAAATTATTTTTGTTTTTGATTTTATGGTGTGTATATATATATATATATATATATATATATATATATATATGTCAGTGGCCCTCTGGTGTGTGTGTGTATATATATATATATTGTGACAGCAGGAAGGTAAAGTCACCTGGTTGCATCCAGGGGGGTAGATATATTTCGCCCAGATTCAGGCTTTACGCCGACTTATACAACTAGGTGGAGAGTTGTATAAGGCTAGTGGGCTCATGGATGACTCATACCTCTAGGGAGAGTGTGGGGCGTCGTGCAGACAGGGAGTTGATGAGACCAGCTGAAGCTTGTCAGCTCATTTAGGCCTCTATAAGAACTCCCAGCTTCATTAGATGTTAGCTCATGCCTGGAACCAGACCTGTGTGGACTGTCTAGGGAGAGTGAACCCCTGTGCGGGGAGACAAAGCCTGTGTGGCTATTTGCTTGGACATTTAAAACCAGGGACTTAGGGACTAGGACAGCACTAGGCTGATCCCAGTTGTTAGTTAGGAAACCTGTATGTTTAGTCAGAGGTCAAGTTGACCAGGATTTATTTTGTTTATGTTTCTTTTGCTTTGCTGTGTTTTGTCACTGTAAATAGAAAATAAACCGCACCTTTTTGATTTTGAAAACCACAACCTCCGTTTGCTGGGCCTGTTTTTGTGTGGGGAGCCCATCCCGGGGGTCACACACACCCGCTGCCGAGCTAACCCCCTCACAGTTGGTGGAGAACCAGTGGCAGTTTTTTTTTTTAAGCCAGCATGGAGGAGATACTGAAGCAGCTGGCTCTAGCAAATGCCAATCAACAGCAGACAAATGCAGGTTTGCAAAAGAACTTCGCAGCCCAGCAGCAAGCTCATCAACAGAGCCTTGCAGCCCAGCAGCAGACAAACGCAACTTTGCAACAGAGTCTGGAGGCTCAGCAACAAGCCCAGCAGCAATCTGAGGCCCGCTTCATAGACCTGTTGCAGAAGCAAGAGCAGAGACTACAACAACAGATGGAAGCAGTAATGCAGCAACGTCCGCAGACCAGTGAGGAAAGCCGTCCCACTAATACCGCGTCCTTTGGGGTGAGTCGTTTATTGACAAAAATGACTGGAGAGGATGATCCAGAGGTATTTTTGACCACATTTGAAAGGACCGCTGAAAGAGAAAAGTGGCCTGAGGAGCAGTGGGCTGGACTGGTGGCTCCTCTGTTAACTGGTGAATCGCAGAAAGCTTACTATGACCTAGAGCCTAACCAAGCAAAAGACTATGTGATGCTAAAAGCTGAAATATTGGCAAGGCTGGGTGTCACCCAGGCTGTCCGGGCTCAGCGTGTGCATAACTGGACTTTCCAGCTTGGAAAACCCCCCAGGTCTCAAATGTATGATCTCATTCACCTGAGCAGAAAGTGGCTACAGCCAGAGACTTTGTCCGCACCAAAGATTGTGGAACGTGTTGTAATGGATCGGTTTTTGAGAGCTCTTCCTACTGCCATCCAAAAGTGGGTAAGCCATGGAGACCCAGAGACGGCCGATGGTCTTGTGGATCGTGTGGAGAAATACTTGGCTACAGAGAACCTGACGGCCTCTTCCAGAGACACTCGGACTTTCCACCCTAAGACCAGACCATCCCCAGGGGCGGATAAGAGGATTCCAAGGGGTGAGGGTGGAGAGAGTGAGAGGGTGGGAGCTCTACCCCAAGTTTGGCGAGAACAGCCTGGGAAATCAGCGGCTCAAGAGGCCGCAAGAAGGATCGTTTGCTACCGCTGCCGGCAAGCGGGACATATTGCAGCCAATTGCCCGGTTGTGGAGGAACCCATGCAGTGTGACTTTCTGACGGGCAGACGTCAGTCGCTGTGTGCGACAGTCGCATGCACTGCCATTCGAGGAACTGAGAAACATTTATGCAAAATGTGTGTTAATGGTAGAAATGTTGTGGTATTGTTGGATTCAGGTAGCCTTGTGACCCTGATAAAGGCTGAGTTAGTTAAAACAGAGGTCTCTGGGAATAGCAAGGTAGCTGTTATTTGTGTGCATGGGGACACCCGAGAGTATCCAGTGACTACAGTGTGTTTCGAGACCCCCAAAGGTACCCTCTCTCATCCAGTGGGCTTAGTATCTCAGTTACCGCATGACGCCATTGTGGGAAGGGATTTTCCGAAGTTCTGGGAACTGTGGGATGATCCTGAGCCCCCCACTGGTGCCCCTATGTACCAGGAATGTGATAGCCAGAACTCCCCTGAGAGTGGTGAGGACTCTCCGGAATTTCCCTTATCAGTATTGGCAGGGGAGACTCAAGAAACTGGAGAGGAGCCCACCTCCTCAGACGAAAACCTACCGTCTGTGGAGTTTTCTGATCTTGAGGTTCACAGGGAAAACTTTGCCACAGAACAGTTGAAAGACCCCGCCCTAATAAAGGCACGGGAAAACGTAGTGAAAATAGATGGCGAGTTAGTGAACCCAGATAATACCTGCACTTACCCATACTTCAGCGTAGAGAAGGACCTACTGTATCGGGTGGCAAAAAGGGCAGAAGAAACCGTTGAGCAGCTTGTGGTGCCCAAACCTTACAGGAAGTTGATGTTGGAGTTGGCCCATGGGCACATTCTTGGAGGTCATCTGGGGACAGAGAAAACCCGAGAGAGGGTATTACAGAGATTCTATTGGCCGGGGGTGATGAAGGACATAGAAAATTATTGTTCCTCCTGCCCTGTGTGTCAGAGGTCGGCCCCGATGCCACATTTCCGTAGCCCGCTGGTCCCTCTACCCATCATTGAGGTCCCGTTTGAGAGGATCGCCATGGATTTGGTAGGTCCTATAATCAAGTCCGCTAGGGGGCACCAGTACATATTAGTTATAATGGACTATGCCACCCGTTATCCAGAAGCGATCCCTCTCCGAAATACCTCGGCCAAAACCATAGCCAAAGAGCTATCTCTTGTGTTTAGCCGGGTGGGTATTTGTAAAGAACTGCTTACGGACCAAGGTACACCCTTTATGTCCCGGGTTATGAAGGAGCTGTGTAAATTGTTCAAAGTGACGCAATTACGTACATCTGTGTATCACCCCCAAACCGATGGGCTGGTTGAAAGGTTCAACAAAACCCTAAAACAAATGTTGAAGAAAGTGGTGGATAGAGATGGAAAGGATTGGGACTGTCTACTTCCTTATCTGATGTTTGCTATTAGGGAGGTGCCCCAATCCTCTACGGGATTCTCCCCCTTTGAGTTACTGTATGGGAGACACCCAAGAGGGCTGTTGGATATTGCCAAGGAAACTTGGGAAAGTGAGAGTTCTCCCCACAGGAGTGTGATTGAGCATGTCGCCCTGATGCAAGACCGAATTGCACAGGTAATGCCCATCGTGAAGGAACATTTGGCCCAAGCGCAGTTAGCACAGCAGAGAGTGTACAACCGTGGAGCCAAGACCCGTACCTTTTCCCCGGGGGATAGGATACTGGTACTTGTCCCTACGGTTGAAAGTAAATTCCTTGCCAAATGGCAAGGCCCCTACGAGATAATGGAAAAAGTGAGCGAAGTGAATTACAAGGTCAGACAACCAGGAAGGCGAAAGCCCGAACAGATCTATCACGTTAATCTGTTGAAAGCCTGGAGGGATAGAGAGTCCCTAGTCGCAGACACTTGGTCACCAGCTCAAACTGGTTGCGTGATTCCTGAGGTTGGAATAGCAGCCACCTTGTCACAACCCCAACAACAGGAGGTTAAGGAGTTTGTGCTTCGCAACAAGGAGGTATTCTCTGAGCTGCCGGGACAAACATCTGGGGTAGAGCATGACATCATTACCCCGCCCGGTGAAAGGGTGAAGTTAAAACCCTATCGGATCCCAGAGGCCCGACGGGAGGCAATACGGGAGGAAGTACAGAAAATGCTGAACTTAGGGGTGATAGAGGAGTCCCAAAGTGATTGGTCTAGTCCCATTGTGTTGGTGCCTAAACCGGATGGGAGCTGGCGATTTTGTAACGATTTTCGTCAGTTGAACAAAGTTACAAAATTTGACACCTACCCCATGCCACGTATAGATGAGTTGATCGACCGGCTGGGAACAGCCCGATACATGACGACTCTTGACCTCACAAAAGGGTATTGGCAAATCCCCCTGGCCAAGTCGGCCAAAGAGAAAACCGCATTTGTAACCCCAGACGGGGCGTTCCAATATAAAAGAATGCCGTTCGGGTTACAGAATGCGCCGGCCACATTCCAGCGGAAAATGGACCAGATGCTGAGGCCCCATCGGAAGTATGCTGCGGCTTACCTGGATGACATAATTGTCCATAGCACAGATTGGGCCTCACATCTGCCAAAAGTGCAAGCAGTCCTGGACTCTGTTCGGGAAGCGGGGTTTACGGCTAACCCCAAGAAGTGTACCATTGGGCAGGAGGAGGCCAAATATCTTGGGTACACCATTGGGAGGGGAGTAATAAAACCCCAACTCAACAAAGTCGAGGCCATCCAGAGTTGGCCACGTCCCAACAGCAAGAAGCAGGTACGAGCCTTTCTGGGAATCGCTGGGTATTATCGGCGATTCATTCCCCACTTTGCTTCTAAGGCTGTGCCCCTAACCAACCTGACGAAGGGGAAAGGGTCGGTCATGATTAAATGGACCCCCGAGGCTGAGGCAGCATTCCAATTCTTGAAACAAGCCTTATGTAGCCAGCCAGTGTTGTACTCACCCGACTTCTCTAAAGACTTTGTCGTACAAAGTGATGCGTCAGATGTGGGGTTAGGAGCAGTATTGTCCCAGGTCTGGAACGGGGAAGAGCACCCAGTCATTTACCTCAGCAGGAAGTTGAAGTCCCATGAGGTAAATTACGCCACCGTTGAAAAGGAGTGTTTAGCGGTGAAGTGGGCTCTAGATTCCCTTCGGTACTACCTGCTAGGTAGGCACTTTGACATGGTTACGGATCACGCTCCGTTAAAGTGGATGGCTCAAAACAAGGAAACAAATAGAAGAGTGAATAGGTGGTTCCTGGCCCTCCAGGAATTCAACTTCACAGTAAAGCATCGCCCTGGCGTTCAAATGGGGAATGTGGATGCTTTGTCTCGAGTACATGAATGCCTGATTGCTGGTGTTCCAACCCCGAGGTTAAAACAAGAGGGGGGGGGTATGTGACAGCAGGAAGGTAAAGTCACCTGGTTGCATCCAGGGGGGTAGATATATTTCGCCCAGATTCAGGCTTTACGCCGACTTATACAACTAGGTGGAGAGTTGTATAAGGCTAGTGGGCTCATGGATGACTCATACCTCTAGGGAGAGTGTGGGGCGTCGTGCAGACAGAGATGAGGAGACCAGCTGAACCTTGTCAGCTCATTTAGGCCTCTATAAGAACTCCCAGATTCATTAGGTGTTAGCTCATGCCTGGAACCAGACCTGTGTGGACTGTCTAGGGAGAGTGAACCCCTGTGCGGTGAGACAAAGCCTGTGTGGCTATTTGCTTGGACATTTAAAACCAGGGACTTAGGGACCAGGACAGCACTAGGCTGATCCCAGTTGTTAGTTAGGAAACCTGTATGTTTAGTCAGAGGTCAAGTTGACCAGGATTTATTTTGTTTATGTTTCTTTTGCTTTGCTGTGTTTTGTCACTGTAAATAGAAAATAAACCGCACCTTTTTGATTTTGAAAACCACAACCTCCGTTTGCTGGGCCTGTTTTTGTGTGGGGAGCCCATCTCGGGGGTCACACACACCCGCTGCCGAGCTAACCCCCTCACAATATATATATATATATAGTGAGTAGGAATGAGCCGAACACCCCCCGGTTCGGTTCGCACCAGAACCTGCGAACGGACCGAAAGCTCGCGCGAACTTTAGAACGCCGTTAAAGTCTATGGGACTCGAACGTTCAAAATTAAAAGTGCTAATTTTAAAGGCTAATATGCAAGTTATTGTCCTAAAAAGGGTTTGGGGACCCGGGTCCTGCCCCAGGGTACATGTATGTGAAATATTCCTTTAAATATCGTACCTGGGGGGTGTCTATAGTATGCCTGTGAAGTGGCGCGTGTTTCCCGTGTTTAGAACTGTCCCTGCACAAAATGTCATTTCTAAAGGAAAAAAAGTCATTTAAAACTGCTTGCGGCTTTAATGTAATGTCTGGTCCCGGCAATGTGGATGAAAATCATTGAGAAAATCGGCATGGGTACACCCCCCACCCCCCCCAGCCCATTTGGGTCTTGTATGGATATTAAGGGGAACCCCGCGCCCAAATTAAAAAAAGGAAAGGTGTGGGGCCCCCAGGCCCTATATATTTTGAACAGCAGTATACAGGCGGTGCATACAAGACAGGGACTGTAGGTTTGTTCTTATGTAGAATCTGTTTGTAATTTGGAACAGGTACATTGTTTAAGTGGAGCTCCAGCCAAAAAATCTATTTTTAAGCTTTTTGGAAAACATAGGGAAGGGTTATCACCCCTGTAACATTTGTTTTGCTGTCTGTGCCCCTGTTCAGAACATTTCACCAATGACAATTGGTTTTTGAAAATTTGGGGTTTTTAGTGAAACAAGGATTGGTGATAAAGTATCAGTGGAGAGGAGACACCTTTTTCCCATATTAACTCTTACAGGAGAGAATTTCCCTTCCTAGGGGTAGATTTCCTCTCACTTCCTGTTGTCTCCTTCTGTTTGCAAGGAGGAGTCGTTTGTAAGTTGGATGTTTGAAAGTAGGGGCCTGCCCTATATACTCTGCAGAAATTTGGGCCTTAGGTGTTGGTATTGCCACAACACTGTAAGCCCTCACAGTTACTCTTGGTGGGCGCAGGAACGGGCCCTGCTGTGAAATATTAGCTCAAGAATTGTAATTACATGCCCCTGTTGAACAGGGGCAGAAAAATTGGGCCTTAGGCACAGGTGCTGGTGCCACAAACCTGCAACCCCTCACAGAAACTCTAGTTGGAGCGCATGAATGAGACCTGCTGCAAATTATTGCATCAAAAATTGTAATTACACGCCCCTGTTAAACAGGGGCAGAAAAATTGGGCCTTAGGCACTGGTGCCACAACACTGTTAACCCTCACAGAAACTTTAGTTGGAGCGCAAAAATTAGCCCCGCTGCAAATTATTGCATCAAAAATTTAAATTACATGCCCCTGTTAAACAGGGGCTGAAAAATGTGCCCAGAACCAAAAATGTTCTTACAAGCTATCAGCATGAACATTGAGGTGGAAGAGGATAGTCACTCAGCATAACAGGATAGTCACTCAGCATCAGCATAGGCAGTCTTGAAGAGATCTCCCATTAAAAAAAAAATTATTTGGTTACATCAGCATCAGGTGCTTGGTAGCTGGTGATCCAAGACTGTTTCATTTTTATGAAGGTCAGCCGATCGACCGATTTGGTGGAGAGGCGCACCCTGCGATCGGTTACAAAGCCTCCAGCAGCACTGAATGTGCGTTCCGAAAGAACGCTGGATGCAGGACAGGCCAGTAGCTCAATTGCATACTGTGCAAGCTCTGGCCAGTGATCCATCCTCAAGACCCAGTAACCCAGAGGATTTTCGGTGGGAAAGGTGTCCAAGTCTGACCTTGCCCCTAGGTATTCCTGCACCATGTAAACCAGACGCTGGCGATGTTTGCTGGAACCGATCATACCTTGGGGCTGCGGACTAGAAAATTGTCTGAACGCATTGGTCAGATGGCCACCTCCTCCACCGCTCCTTCTTTGACTGACCGAAGCCTCAGCAACATGTTGTCCAGGACCAGGATTTTGTAACCTCCCAGTCTCTGGGAACGCATTGCACAGAACTTTCTGCAAGGCATCCCGAAGATGTTTCATCCTCTGCTCCCTCTGCGACGGCAAGATAAGGTCCGCAACCTTACCCTTGTAACGTGGATCAAGGAGGGTTGCCAGCCAGTAATGATCCCTCTCCTTGATCACACGAATATGAGGATCCTTCTGCAGGCTTTGCAGGATCAGGGAGGCCATGCAGTGTAGGTTTGCTGAGGCATTCGGTCCGGAGTCCTCTGGGTCACTCAGGACTAGGGATGAGCTTCGTGTTCGAGTCGAACATACGTTCGACTCGAACATCGGCTGTTCGATCGTTCGACGAAGATCGAACGATTTGGGCCGTTCGCGCCAAATTCGAGTGACGCGAACGGCCCACAATGCACTACGCCATCGCAGTGTCATCCAGGCGCTGTGATTGGCCAAGCATGCACTGTGACCCCGCATGCTTGGCCAATCACAGCGCCGGCAGCGAGGAGAGCAATGATTGGCCACAGGCAGGATGCCTGTGGCCAATTATTGCTGAGGGTGTTTAGTACACGCCCCACACTATAAAAGGCCTCCAGCACGGCGGCCTAGTGTAGTGTGTTCCGGAGCAGGGATAGAGCAGCATAGGCAGGGACAGTGACTGTTATTTCTTTCTTGCTTAACCTGGATTCCTTTAGTTTAGGGAAAGAGAAGGATAGGTAGGGAGAGTGTCAGTGTGTTTTGTGCTTGTGCTATAGTGTGCTTAAAAAAAACATTTATTCTAGGGACAGAAAACTGTAGGTAGGGACAGTGTCAGTTTCTTTCACTCTGCAAGTCCTTGTTTCCAGGGACCTGGAAGGACAGTGAGTGAATTGTCCTTGTGCTATATTGTGCTTAAAAAAACATTTATTCTAGGGACAGAAAACTGTAGGTAGGGAGAGTGTCAGTTTCTTTCACTCTGCAAGTCCTTGTTTCCAGGGACCTGGAAGGACAGTGAGTGAATTGTCCTTGTGCTATATTGTGCTTAAAAAAAACATTTATTCTAGGGACAGAAAACTGTAGGTAGGGAGAGTGTCAGTTTATTTCACTCTGCAAGTCCTTGTTTCCAGGGACCTGGAAGGACAGTGACTGAATTGTCCTTGTGCTATATTGTGATTAAAAAAAACATTTATTCTAGGGACAGAAAACTGTAGGTAGGGAGAGTGTCAGTTTATTTCACTCTGCAAGTCCTTGTTTCCAGGGACCTGGAAGGACAGTGACTGAATTGTCCTTGTGCTATATTGTGATTAAAAAAAACATTTATTCTAGGGACAGAAAACTGTAGGTAGGGAGAGTGTCAGTTTATTTCACTCTGCAAGTCCTTGTTTCCAGGGACCTGGAAGGACAGTGAGTGAATTGTCCTTGTGTTATATTGTGATTAAAAAAAACATTTTTTCTAGGGACAGAAAACTGTAGGTAGGGAGAGTGTTTTTTTTCTTTCACTCTGCAAGTCCTTGTTTCCAGGGACCTGTAAGGACAGTGAGTGAATTGTCCTTGTGCTATATTGTGCTTAAAAAAAACATTTATTCTAGGGACAGAAAACTGTAGGTAGGGAGAGTGTCAGTTTATTTCACTCTGCAAGTCCTTGTTTCCAGGGACCTGGAAGGACAGTGAGTGAATTGTCCTTGTGTTATATTGTGATTAAAAAAAACATTTTTTCTAGGGACAGAAAACTGTAGGTAGGGAGAGTGTTTTTTTTCTTTCACTCTGCAAGTCCTTGTTTCCAGGGACCTGTAAGGACAGTGAGTGAATTGTCCTTGTGCTATATTGTGCTTAAAAAAAACATTTATTCTAGGGACAGAAAACTGTAGGTAGGGAGAGTGTCAGTTTATTTCACTCTGCAAGTCCTTGTTTCCAGGGACCTGGAAGGACAGTGACTGAATTGTCCTTGTACTATATTGTGATTAAAAAAAACATTTATTCTAGGGACAGAAAACTGTAGGTAGGGAGAGTGTCAGTTTATTTCACTCTGCAAGTCCTTGTTTCCAGGGACCTGGAAGGACAGTGACTGAATTGTCCTTGTGCTATATTGTGATTAAAAAAAACATTTATTCTAGGGACAGAAAACTGTAGGTAGGGAGAGTGTCAGTTTATTTCAGTCTGCAAGTCCTTGTTTCCAGGGACCTGGAAGGACAGTGACTGAATTGTCCTTGTGCTATATTGTGATTAAAAAAAACATTTATTCTAGGGACAGAAAACTGTAGGTAGGGAGAGTGTCAGTTTATTTCACTCTGCAAGTCCTTGTTTCCAGGGACCTGGAAGGACAGTGAGTGAATTGTCCTTGTGTTATATTGTGATTAAAAAAAACATTTTTTCTAGGGACAGAAAACTGTAGGTAGGGAGAGTGTTTTTTTTCTTTCACTCTGCAAGTCCTTGTTTCCAGGGACCTGTAAGGACAGTGAGTGAATTGTCCTTGTGCTATATTGTGCTTAAAAAAAACATTTATTCTAGGGACAGAAAACTGTAGGTAGGGAGAGTGTCAGTTTATTTCACTCTGCAAGTCCTTGTTTCCAGGGACCTGGAAGGACAGTGACTGAATTGTCCTTGTGCTATATTGTGATTAAAAAAAACATTTATTCTAGGGACAGAAAACTGTAGGTAGGGAGAGTGTCAGTTTATTTCACTCTGCAAGTCCTTGTTTCCAGGGACCTGGAAGGACAGTGACTGAATTGTCCTTGTGCTATATTGTGATTAAAAAAAACATTTATTCTAGGGACAGAAAACTGTAGGTAGGGAGAGTGTCAGTTTATTTCACTCTGCAAGTCCTTGTTTCCAGGGACCTGGAAGGACAGTGACTGAATTGTCCTTGTGCTATATTGTGATTAAAAAAAACATTTATTCTAGGGACAGAAAACTGTAGGTAGGGAGAGTGTCAGTTTATTTCACTCTGCAAGTCCTTGTTTCCAGGGACCTGGAAGGACAGTGACTGAATTGTCCTTGTGCTATATTGTGATTAAAAAAAACATTTATTCTAGGGACAGAAAACTGTAGGTAGGGAGAGTGTCAGTTTATTTCACTCTGCAAGTCCTTGTTTCCAGGGACCTGGAAGCACAGTGACTGAATTGTCCTTGTGCTATATTGTGATTAAAAAAAACATTTATTCTAGGGACAGAAAACTGTAGGTAGGGAGAGTGTCAGTTTATTTCACTCTGCAAGTCCTTGTTTCCAGGGACCTGGAAGGACAGTGAGTGAATTGTCCTTGTGTTATATTGTGATTAAAAAAAACATTTTTTCTAGGGACAGAAAACTGTAGGTAGGGAGAGTGTTTTTTTTCTTTCACTCTGCAAGTCCTTGTTTCCAGGGACCTGTAAGGACAGTGAGTGAATTGTCCTTGTGCTATATTGTGCTTAAAAAAACATTTATTCTAGGGACAGAAAACTGTAGGTAGGGAGAGTGTCAGTTTATTTCACTCTGCAAGTCCTTGTTTCCAGGGACCTGGAAGGACAGTGAGTGAATTGTCCTTGTGTTATATTGTGATTAAAAAAAACATTTTTTCTAGGGACAGAAAACTGTAGGTAGGGAGAGTGTTTTTTTTCTTTCACTCTGCAAGTCCTTGTTTCCAGGGACCTGTAAGGACAGTGAGTGAATTGTCCTTGTGCTATATTGTGCTTAAAAAAAACATTTATTCTAGGGACAGAAAACTGTAGGTAGGGAGAGTGTCAGTTTATTTCACTCTGCAAGTCCTTGTTTCCAGGGACCTGGAAGGACAGTGACTGAATTGTCCTTGTGCTATATTGTGATTAAAAAAAACATTTATTCTAGGGACAGAAAACTGTAGGTAGGGAGAGTGTCAGTTTATTTCACTCTGCAAGTCCTTGTTTCCAGGGACCTGGAAGGACAGTGACTGAATTGTCCTTGTGCTATATTGTGATTAAAAAAAACATTTATTCTAGGGACAGAAAACTGTAGGTAGGGAGAGTGTCAGTTTATTTCACTCTGCAAGTCCTTGTTTCCAGGGACCTGGAAGGACAGTGACTGAATTGTCCTTGTGCTATATTGTGATTAAAAAAAACATTTATTCTAGGGACAGAAAACTGTAGGTAGGGAGAGTGTCAGTTTATTTCACTCTGCAAGTCCTTGTTTCCAGGGACCTGGAAGGACAGTGACTGAATTGTCCTTGTGCTATATTGTGATTAAAAAAAACATTTATTCTAGGGACAGAAAACTGTAGGTAGGGAGAGTGTCAGTTTATTTCACTCTGCAAGTCCTTGTTTCCAGGGACCTGGAAGGACAGTGAGTGAATTGTCCTTGTGTTATATTGTGATTAAAAAAAACATTTTTTCTAGGGACAGAAAACTGTAGGTAGGGAGAGTGTTTTTTTTCTTTCACTCTGCAAGTCCTTGTTTCCAGGGACCTGTAAGGACAGTGAGTGAATTGTCCTTGTGCTATATTGTGCTTAAAAAAAACATTTATTCTAGGGACAGAAAACTGTAGGTAGGGAGAGTGTCAGTTTATTTCACTCTGCAAGTCCTTGTTTCCAGGGACCTGGAAGGACAGTGACTGAATTGTCCTTGTGCTATATTGTGATTAAAAAAAACATTTATTCTAGGGACAGAAAACTGTAGGTAGGGAGAGTGTCAGTTTATTTCACTCTGCAAGTCCTTGTTTCAAGGGACAGAGAAGGACACCTGAAGGTAGCCCTTATTGCTTTTTTCCCATCTCCCTGCAGGCCATCTATTAGAATGTCTGGAAGGCAAACAAGGAGAGGCAGACAGTCAGGAGGCAATAAAAGAGGGCAAGCAGGCTCTGTGTCTGGGGGCAACAGTGCTGGTCGTGGACGCGGTGCATTGTCATCAGCACATGGCCATGGGACACGCTTGTCCTTCTTTTCGGCAGCTGGACATGTTGAGCCACATCATGCCGAAGACTTGGTAGAGTGGATGACCAAGCCCTCCTCCTCCTCCTCATCCTCTCTCACCCAGGCTCAGGGTACTGGAATAGCAGCTGCCAAAGCGTCGTCTTCCCTGGTATCAATGTCAGACAAATCATCAGTCACTCCTTCCCTAGACCCACCATGTCCTCCTCCTGAGGAGTCCCCCGAACTGTTTCAGCACAGTGTTGGGTACATGCTCCAGGAGGATGCCCAGCGTTTCGAAGGGTCTGATGATGAAACCCAGCTAGAGGAAGGCAGTAGCGTGAGAGCAGACAGAGGGGATGCTCAAGAAGGACACCAATCTGGCAGTCATGTTCCAGCAGCTGCAGCATACTGCCAGATTGGCTCCAGTGATGAGGAGGGAGGGGATGATGAGGTCACTGACTCCACGTGGGTGCCTAATAGGAGAGAGGAGGAGGAGGAGGATGAGGAGGAGGCACATCTCCAACGAGGCAGGATGCCCTTTGGTGGCCAGCGTAAGGGCAGTACACCGACGGAATCACACCGCAGAGCTCCGCCTGTGCAGGGCGCTGCCTCTGCCCGTCATTCAAAAAGTTCTTTGGTGTGGGCCTTTTTTGAGGCTAGTGCATCAGATCGCACAGCTGCTGTTTACAACATATGTCTCAAGCGTATATCGCGTGGCCAAAACATCAGCCGCTTGGGTACCACATGCCTGACCAGACATATGTTGACCTGCCATGCAGCTCGTTGGCAAGCCTACCTCAAAGACCCACACCAAAGAACAAAGCGGACCTCTCCTTGCACCGCATCAGCTGGGATCTCCAACCCCACTATAACTTCAGTCCTCTCTGAAACATGCACTGAGAGGAATGAAGGTGTAGAATTAGGTGTGTCACAGCCAAGTACTTGCGCCCACTCTGCTAGCAGTACACCGACGTCCGATTCTAGCAGGCAAATTTCCCTGCCCCAGCTGCTGGACCGTCGAAAGAAGTTCACTCCCAGCCATCCACATGCCCAGCGGTTGAATGCTAGCTTGGCTAAATTGCTAGCGCTTCAACTGCTGCCTTTTCAGTTGGTAGACTCGGCCCCCTTCCGTGAGTTTGTGCAATGTGCAGTTCCTCAGTGGCAGGTTCCCAAACGCCACTTTTTCTCACGGAAGGCTATTCCGGCTCTCTACCGGCATGTGGAAGGCAATGTCTTGGCCTCGCTGGACAGGGCGGTCAGCGGTAAGGTGCATATTACCGCTGACTCATGGTCCAGCAGGCATGGACAGGGACGTTACCTTTCTTTCACGGCCCATTGGGTCACTCTTTTGGCAGCTGGGAAGGATTCAGGACAAGGTGCAGTAGTGTTGGAGGTTGTCCCACCGCCACGCCTCCAAAATGCTACTACTGGTTGTGACACACCTCTCTCCTCCAGCCCCTCCTCTTCTTCTTCCTCCATGGCCTCTTCCTGTGGTTTGTCCTATGAACCAGCGGTGCTCCGTAGCCGTTCACGGGGCTACGCAAGTACGCAGGCAAAAAGATGCCATGCCGTGCTTGCGCTGGTGTGTTTGGGGGACAGAAGCCACACTGGGGCAGAGGTCCTGTCTGCTCTGCAGGGCCAGGCCGAGAGGTGGTTGACGCCACGCCAGCTTAAGCCAGGAATGGTGGTTTGCGACAATGGCACCAACCTCCTCTCCGCCCTCCGACAGGGACAACTGACCCATGTGCCCTGTGTGGCTCACGTCCTTAACCTGGTGGTGCAGCGCTTCTTGGGCAGGTACCCGGGCTTACAGGATGTCCTGAGGCAGGCCAGGAAAGTCTGTGTGCATTTCCGCAGATCTTATAATGCCAGTGCTCGCCTGGCTGAGCTGCAAAAGGAGTTGAACCTGCCCAAGAACCGCCTTATATGTGACATGCCCACCAGGTGGAACTCAACGTTGGCCATGCTGCAGCGGCTGCACACGCAGCAGAGGGCCATCAATGAGTACCTGTGCGACTACGGCACCAGGACAGGGTCAGGGGAGCTTGGTTTTTTTTCTCCACGCCAGTGGGGCATGATCAGGGATGCATGCACTGTCCTGGCACCATTTGAGGAGGCCACGAGGATGGTGAGCAGTGACAGTGCATGCATCAGTGACACTGTACCTCTTGTCCACCTGTTGGAGCACACGCTGCGTGGAATAATGGACAGGGCACTTGAGGCAGAACAGAGGCAGGAAGAGGAGGACTTCCTTGCCTCTCAAGGCCCCCTTTACCCAGACAGTGTTCCTTCTGTCCCACCCATCGCACAGGAAGAGGAGGAGGAGGAGGAGGAGGAGGAGGATTGTGTCAGCATGGAGGTGGAGGCTGGCACTCAGCATCATCAGCAGCAGTCTTTTAGGGATGATTTACAGTCCCAAGAAACCAGTGGACTTGTACGTGGCTGGGAGGAGGTGGCTGCGGATCATGTCGTCCTTAGTGACCCAGAGGACTCCGGAGCGAATGCCTCAGCAAACCTACGCTGCATGGCCTCCCTGATCCTGCAAAGTCTGCGGAAGGATCCTCGTATTCTTCGGATCAAGGAGAGGGACCATTACTGGCTGGCCACTCTCCTTGATCCACGGTACAAGGGTAAGGTTGCGGACCTTATGTTACCGTCGCAGAGGGAGCAGAGGATGAGACAACTCCGGGAGGCCTTGCAGAAAGGTCTGTGCAACGCGTTCCCAGAGACTGGGAGGTTGCAAACTCCTGGTCCTGGACAACGAGTTGCTGAGGCTTCGGCCAGTCAAAGAAGGAGCGGTGGGGAAGGTGGCCGTCTGACCGATGCGTTCAGACAATTCTTTAGTCCGCAGCCCCAAAGTATGATCGGTTCCAGCAACCATCGCCAGCGTCTGATAAACATGGTGCAGGAATATCTAGGGGCAAGGTCAGACTTGGACACCTTCCCCACCGAAAATCCTCTGGCTTACTGGGTCTTGAGGATGGATCACTGGCCAGAGCTTGCACAGTATGCAATTGAGCTACTGGCCTGTCCTGCATCCAGCGTTCTTTCGGAACGCACATTCAGTGCTGCTGGAGGATTTGTCACGGATCACAGGGTGCGCCTGTCCACCGACTCGGTTGATCGACTGACTTTCATCAAGATGAACCAGTCTTGGATCACCACCAGCTACCACACACCTGATGCTGATATAACAGACTAATTGATTTTAACATGTCACATCCCTTCAAGACTGATGCTGATGCTGAGTGCCTGTGCTGTTATGTTGACTGGCTATCCTCCTCCTCCGAGTCCTCAATGATACGATTGATGATGATAGCTTGTAAGATCATTTTTGTTTATGGGTGCCGCCACCAGTGCCTAACGCCCAATTTTTCAGCCCCTGTTTAACAGGGGCGTGTAATTACAATTTTTGAAGCAATACTTTGCAACAGGGCTCATTGCTGTGCTCCAAGTACAGTATCTGTGAGGAGTTGCAGTGTTGTGCCACCAGTGCCTAAGGCCCAATTTTTCAGCCCCTGTTTAACAGGGGCGTGTCATTACAATTTTTGAAGCAATACTTTGCAACAGGGCTCACTGCTGTGCTCCAAGTACAGTTGCTGTGAGGGGTTGCAGTGTTGTGCCACCAGTGCCTAAGGCCCAATTTTTCAGCCCCTGTTCAACAGGGGCATGTAATTACAATTCTTGATCTAATAATTCACAGCAGGGCCCATTGCTGCACCCACCAAGAGTAACTGTCAGGGCTTACAGTGTTGTGGCACCAGCACCACCATCAAAGGCCCAATTTTTACTACCACTGTTCAACAATTATATGTAATTAAAATTCCTGATATAATAGTTGACAGCAGGGCGTTCCAGCACCAACCAAGAGTAACTGTGAGTGCTTACAGTGTTGTGCCAACACCAACAACTAAGGGGCCTATTTCTGCAGAGTATATACGGCAGGTCCCTACTTTCAAACATCCAACTTACAAACGACTCCTACTTGCAAACGCAAGAAGACAACAGGAAGTGAGAGGAAATCTACCCCTAGGAAGGAAAATTCTCTCCTGTAAGAATAAATATGGGAGAAAGGTGTCTCCTCTGTACTGATGCTTTATCAGCAATCCTTGTTTCAAGAAAAACACCACATTTCAAAAACAGTTGACATTGGGACGGAAAGTGAGGTGAAATGTTCTGAACAGGGGCACAGACAGCAAAACAAATGTTACAGGGGTGATAACCCTTACCTATGTTTTCCAAAAAGTTTAAAAATAGATTTTTGGGCTGGAGCTACACTTCAACAATGTACCTGTTCAAAATTACAAACAGATTCTACATAAGAACAAACCTACAGTCCCTGTCTTGTATGCACCGCCTGTATAGGGCTGTTCAGAGTATATAGGGCCTTTTTTATTTTATGTGCGGGGTTCCCCTTAATATCCATACAAGACCCAAAGGGGCTGGTAATGGGCTGGGGTAGGGGGGGGGGTCATGGGGTAGCTATGCCATTTTTCTTAAAGATTTTCATCCATATTACCGGGACCAGACATTACATTAAAGCCGCAAGCAGTTTTAAATGACTTTTTTTTCCTTTAGAAGTGTCATTTTGTGCAGGGACAGTTCTAAACACGGGAAACACGTGGCACTTCACAGGCATACTTTAGACACCCCCCAGGTACGATATTTAAAGGAATATTTGACTTTTTTTTTTTCACTTTATGCATCATTAAAATGACTGCTCCCGAAAAACGACCGTTTTTAAAACTTCTTTTTGCATTGATACATGTCCCCTGGTGCAGAACCCGGGTTCCCAAACCCTTTTTAGGACAATAACATGCATAATAGTTGTTATAATTAGCACTTTAGAATTCGAACGTTCGCATCCATTGTATTTAATAGGGTTCTAATGTTCGTTCGAACTTTCGGTCCGTTCGCGGGTTCTGGTGCGAACCGAACCCGGGGGTGTTCGGCTCATCACTACTCAGGACGACATGATCCGCAGGCACCTCCTCCCAGCCACGTACAAGTCCATGGGTTTCTTGGGACTGTAATTGATCCCTTGAAGACTGCTGCTGATGCTGAGTGCTAGGCTCCACCTCCATGCTGACACAATCCTCCTCCTCTTCCTGTGTGATAGGCGGGCCAGCAGGAACACTGTCTGGATAAAGGGGGCCTTGAGAGGTAAGGAAGTCCTCCTCTTCCTCCCTCTGTTCTGCCTTAAGTGCCCTGTCCATTATTAGACGCAACGTGTGTTCCAACAGGTGGACAAGAGGGACAGTGTCACTGATGAATGCGCTGTCACTGCTCACCATCCTCGTGGCCTCCTCAAATGGTGACAGGACAGTGCATGCATCCCTGATCATGACCCACTGGCGTGGCAATAAAAAACCAAGCTCCCCTGACCCTGTCCTGGTGCCATATTGGCACAGATACTCATTGATGGCCCTCTGCTGCGTGTGCAGCCGCTGCAGCATGGCCAACGTTGAGTTACACCTGGTGGGCATGTCACAGATTAGGCAGTTCTTGGGCAGGTTGCATTCCTTTTGGAGGTCAAGTTAAGGACGTGAGCCAAACAGGACACATGGGTCAGTTGTCCCTGTCGGAGGGCGGAGAGGAGGTTGGTGCCATTGTCGCAAATCACCATTCCTGGCTTAAGCTGGCGTGGCATCAACCACCTTTGAGCTTGCCCATGCAGAGCTGACAGAATCTCTGCCCCAGTGTGGCTCCTGTCCCCCAAGCACACCAGCTCAAGCACCGCATGGCATCTTTTTGCCTGCGTACTTGCGTAGCCCCTTGAACGCCTACGGAGCACCGCTGGTTCCGAGGACAAACCACAAGAGGCCATGGAGAAAGAAGAATGTCATGGATATGCAGTAGTGTTTGTCTGTCAGCTTACCTTCCTTCCCATGTGTTCATCTTAGAGGCCAGAACCCTTTCACCTGGCTTCCTTTATAATCTCCTCCCAGCCTGACTCCACCCCAGGTCCTATCACAGAACACTATATTAACCTGTGCACTGCAAGCCTGCTTTGCTGATCAACGTGTTTGTTAGGCATTGTGTGTTTGGGTTCCTGCCTGCCGTGTGCTACGTCTGTCTCTCTGTTACATATTTGGCTTGTCCCCGACTATCCCTGTCTGCTCGTGACCCTTGACCTTCGGCTCGTTCTTTCGTTATCCTTGTCTGCTTGTGGCCCCTGACCTTCAGCTTGTTATTCGTTTCTCTCATATCTTGTGCTGCTGCTTCCCCTCTTTTCCCCTTATCCTACGGGGCGTGAGCTAGGAAACTCCAGGGGCCGCGACCTGGTCCCAGCCTGCAGCATAACATCCTCACCACTAGAGGCCCTGGAGAAGACCTGCTGGGTCTTAGACTCTGCGCCCTGGGGAATCTTGGCTTTAGCTTCCGTTAGGATCCTGGTTGTGCTCCTCTGGTCCCGCTTTCCACAACCACCCAGTTTCCTATCCGCAGCAGTCAGCCATAGGGTTCACTACCTTGCGGTGCACTCCTGTCCCCCTACAGTGTGCATCTGTCACCTGGCCACAGGTGACCTTGACAGTTTGATCAGCCATGAACCCGGCTGACATCCCGCTTCCCGCGGATGATCCATTGCAGGGCATAGTTTGCAGACTTGAAACCCAGGAATCGAATCAGACTCAGATGATGCGATTCCTCCAGGATCTGGCTTCTCGCTTCGAGCAGCTTCAGGCCTCCTTGGGAACCCCAAATCCGCAACCTCAAATACAACCAGCGGCTGCACCTATTGCACCAGTCGCAGCCACACACTCACTACAACTGCCAGCTCCGTCCCGTTTCTCTGGGGACTCCAAGGCTTGCAGGGGGTTCCTTAGCCAATGCACAATTCATTTTGAGCTCCAGCCCCAAAACTTCCTGTCTGATCGGGCTAAGGTAGCCTATATCATTTCCCTCCTCTCTGGTGAAGCTTTAGCCTGGGCAGCCCCTCTGTGGGAACTGAATGATCCAGTGGTTTCTAGCCTGTCTGGCTTCTTGAAACTTTTTCGGAATATCTTCGAAGAACCCGCTCGTGTCTCTTCAGCGGCCAGTGCCCTTTTACGTCTCCGCCAAGAGTCTGCTTCTGTGGGACAGTATGCCCTTCATTTCCGCATACTGTCGGCTGAGTTGAGCTGGAACAATGAAGCCTTAGTCGCAACCTTTTTGCATGGCCTGTCTGATAGAGTGAAGGATGAATCAGCAGGAAGAACCATCCCCACTGATCTGGCCGGCGTTATCTCCTTGTGTAACCAGATCGATATTCGCTTTCAGGAGAGGACCTTAGAAAAGCAACGCCAGCACTCCTTGGTTCTTAGTCAGCCTGAGCTTCCCTCTCTTCGACCCGTAGAGCATCTCCTTCCAGCTGAGGAACCCATGCAGCTGGGTCGGACCAGGCTATCCCCCGAGGAACGTGCTAGGCGCAGAACTCTTGGTCTGTGTCTTTACTGTGGGGGCAAAGGTCATTTTCGTGACACTTGCTCTCTTTGTCCAGAAAAACGTTCGGGTCCACTTCATCTGGAAAGTGGAGTATTGGACCCAGAAATATCACCTTCCCCTTCTCGTCTTCTGCTTTCTGTGTTCCTTCATGTTGGTGCTTCTTCTCATTCGATCTCAGCATATCTGGATTCCGGAGCCGCTGATAACTTCATGGACTGGGAAATCGCATCGTCCATGAGACTTACTCTTTTGCCCCTCACCACGCCATTGGTGGTCTTGGCGATTGATGGTACTGTTCTCCCAGGGGGACCTATCCGCTTCCAGACCCTCCCTGTTAAGATGTCGGTAGGGACACTCCACCAGGAGTGGATATCCTTCCTTATGTTACCCAAGGCCTCAACGCCTATAATTTTGGGTCTCCCATGGTTACAGCTCCATTCTCCTCATGTGGACTGGACTACTGGACAGATCCTGGCTTGGGGTCCCTCCTGTTCCTCGTCCTGCCTACCCAAGGTTGCCCCCTGTGAACCTGAGCCGGTCATTCATTCCAGGTTGCATAACCATTTACATTTCTCTGTCCCTAACCACCCTTTGACGCACAGCCAGGCTACCTTGTCTACAAGTCCTGCAGTCGCTACGTCTTGCGATGCGATTCAGGTAGTCGCTACACCTGACTCAGCTTTTCACTCTGCCTCTGTACTAGTTATGCCAGTCCAGCCCATGCCCAGTGAGCCTCCTACTTTTTCTTGTTCAGGACATTCTGCTTGTCCTTCAGCTATTCAGCTTGACTCCTGTGACATGTCACCTTCTAACCAACCTGACTTCAGGGTTCCACTGACATCTGCCCAGTCTGATGGTCCTGTGCAAGATGACCAGTTCCCCTTTAAGGGTCTAGGGGACCCTCCTCAGATTCCTGTTGACCCTCTCATGCCCTTGCTTATTCCTAGAGAGCCTTTGGTCCTCAATAGATCTTCTTGTCATCTCCCTACCTCGTTTTCGGTCTCTGAGGATAATCTTAAGTACGAGGTTAGACAAGTTCTGGATTCTCGGCTCTGCAGAGGCATTCTTCAGTACCTTGTGCATTGGAGAGGTTTTGGTCCTGAGGAGGCGTCTTGGATCGCTGCATCTGAGGTCGCTGCACCTCATCTGTTGAGGAGGTTTCATCAGAGATTTCCCTTTAAGCCTGGGCCCAGGCGGGGGAGGGCCCATAAGAGGGAGGGTACTGTCATGGATATGCAGTAGTGTTTGTCTGTCAGCTTACCTTCCTTCCCATGTGTTTCACCTGGCTTCCTTTATAATCTCCTCCCAGCCAGACTCCACCCCAGGCCCTATCACAGAACACTATATTAACCTGTGCACTGCAAGCCTGCTTTGCTGATCAACGTGTTTGTTAGGCATTGTGTGTTTGGGTTCCTGCCTGCCGTGTGCTATGTCTGTCTCTCTGTTACATATTTGGCTTGTCCCCGACTATCCCTGTCTGCTCGTGACCCTTGACCTTCGGCTCGTTCTTTCGTTATCCTTGTCTGCTTGTGGCCCCTGACCTTCAGCTTGTTATTCGTTTCTCTCATATCTTGTGCTGCTGCTTCCCCTCTTTTCCCCTTATCCTACGGGGCGTGAGCTAGGAAACTCCAGGGGCCGCGACCTGGTCCCAGCCTGCAGCATAACATCCTCACCACTAGAGGCCCTGGAGAAGACCTGCTGGGTCTTAGACTCTGCGCCCTGGGGAATCTTGGCTCTAGCTTCCGTTAGGATCCCGGTTGTGCTCCTCTGGTCCCGCTTTCCACAACCACCCAGTTTCCTATCCGCAGCAGTCAGCCATAGGGTTCACTACCTTGCGGTGCACTCCTGTCCCCCTACAGTGTGCATCTGTCACCTGGCCACAGGTGACCTTGACAAAGAAGAGGAGGTGGTGGAGGAGAGAGGTGTGTCAGAATCACCAGTAGTAGCATTTTGGAGGCGTGGTGGCGGAACAACCTCCAACACTACTGCACCTTGTCCTGCATCCTTCCCAGCTGCCAGCAGAGTCACCCAATGTGCCGTGAAAGATGGGTAACATCCCTGTCCATGCCTGCTGGACCATGAGTCAGCGGTAATATGCACCTTACCGCTGACCGCCCTGTCCAGGGAGGCAAAGACATTGCCTTCCACATGCCGGTAGAGAGCCGGAATCACCTTCCGTGAGAAAAAGTGGCGTTTGGGAACCTGCCACTGAGGAACTGCACATTCCACAAACTCACGGAAGGGGGCCGAATCTACCAACTGAAAAGGCAGCAGTTGAAGTGCTAGCAATTTAGCCAAGCTAGCATTCAACCGCTGGGCATGTGGATGGCTGGGAGCGAACTTCTTCTACTGAATATACTGCAGCTAGCAGAATCAACTGCCTGCCTGTAGTATTATTAGTAAGAGAACACCAGCAATTGTCTTCAGTTAGCTTTAGTTGCACACTGTGCAAAGGACACAGTACACTAAATGAAAATACTGCAGCTCCCTGCCTGTATTTGTATGAGAACACCAGCAATTGTAGTCAGGTAGCTTTAGGTGCACACTGTGCAAAGGACACGGTGCACTAAATGAAAATACTGCAGCTCCCTGCCTGTATTAGTATGAGAACACCAGCAATTGTATTCAGGTAGCTTTAGGTGCACTCTGTGCAAAGGACACAGTACACTAAATGAAAATACTGCAGCTCCCTGCCTGTATTAGTATGAGAACACCAGCAATTGTATTCAGGTAGCTTTAAGTGCACACTGTGCAAAGGACACGGTACACTAAATGAAAATACTGCAGCTCCCTGCCTGTATTAGTATGAGAACACCAGCAATTGTATTCAGGTAGCTTTAGGTGCACACTGTGCAAAGGACACGGTACACTAAATGAAAATACTGCAGCTCCCTGCCTGTATTAGTATGAGAACACCAGCAATTGTATTCAGGTAGCTTTAGGTGCACACTGTGCAAAGGACACAGTACACTAAATGAAAATACTGCAGCTCCCTGCCTGTATTAGTATGAGAACACCAGCAATTGTATTCAGGTAGCTTTAGGTGCACTCTGTGCAAAGGACACAGTACACTAAATGAAAATACTGCAGCTCCCTGCCTGTATTAGTATGAGAACACCAGCAATTGTATTCAGGTAGCTTTAGGTGCACACTGTGCAAAGGACACGGTACACTAAATGAAAATACTGCAGCTCCCTGCCTGTATTAGTATGAGAACACCAGCAATTGTATTCAGGTAGCTTTAGGTGCACACTGTGCAAAGGACACGGTACACTAAATGAAAATACTGCAGCTCCCTGCCTGTATTAGTATGAGAACACCAGCAATTGTATTCAGGTAGCTTTAGGTGCACTCTGTGCAAAGGACACAGTACACTAAATGAAAATACTGCAGCTCCCTGCCTGTATTAGTATGAGAACACCAGCAATTGTATTCAGGTAGCTTTAAGTGCACACTGTGCAAAGGACACGGTACACTAAATGAAAATACTGCAGCTCCCTGCCTGTATTAGTATGAGAACACCAGCAATTGTATTCAGGTAGCTTTAGGTGCACACTGTGCAAAGGACACGGTACACTAAATGAAAATACTGCAGCTCCCTGCCTGTATTTGTATGAGAACACCAGCAATTGTATTCAGGTAGCTTTAGGTGCACACTGTGCAAAGGACACAGTACACTAAATGAAAATACTGCAGCTCCCTGCCTGTATTAGTATGAGAACACCAGCAATTGTATTCAGGTAGCTTTAGGTGCACACTGTGCAAAGGACACAGTACACTAAATGAAAATACTGCAACTAGCACAATCACCTGCCTGCCTGTCAGTATATTATGAAGAGAATAACAGGAACGGATCTAGCTAAACTGAATACAGTGTATATATATATATATATATATATACACAACACCTAGGATGCATATATATCCTCTACACACTGTAACTGCAGCTAACTGACTCGCCTGCCTGCTCTAACTCAAATGAGATGACACTGTCTTTCTCTCTCTCTGTCTTTCTTTCAACGCCGCAACACACTACACAAGGCCGCCACGCAGGCGGCCTTATATTGTGTGGGGCATGTACTAAACCCCCTGAGACATAATTGGCCGAAGCCACCCTGGCTTTGGCCAATCATGGCTCTCCGTTCTTACCGCGCTGTGATTGGCCAAAGCATGCGGGTCATAGTGCATGCTTGGCCAATCATCAGCCAGCAATGCACTGCGATGCCGCAGTGAATTATGGGCCGTGACGTGCCACTCGAATTTGGCGCGAACGGCCCATAATGTTTGAAATTCGACGAACAACCGAACAGCCGATGTTCGAGTCGAACTTGAAGCTCATCCCTAATGGTGAGTGGTATATACTCCCTGTACAGTTGACATGCCGCGTTTTGTATTTCAGGTGAGGATTCAGACGCAGGGGAAGTATCGCGGGATCTGGCATTGTATCCATTCTACTTATAAAGTGGAGAAGGTAAGAAGTGGCGACATTTTATAATTTCTCTACATTTACAGGAGAAGCTCACCTTGTAGATCTCAATAAACCACCAGGGGGGGGCGGTGAGCGCTGAGGCAGTTCATTGTCTCTTCCTGTCTGTACGAGGAGCAGTGGTGACCCGTCCTTTAGGGGGCCCTGGGCTCCGCCCCTCTCTACCCCCCTATATGGTTAATGCATATACATAGCATGAATCTATCCGCGGCCGCCCCTATTCATGTGTCCGGCCCCTTTCAGGACACCAGGCGCATGAATTACAGCTGCGGGGTAATTTTTTTTGAAGCACCAATTAGAGCCCGAGACCCTAATAGGCTTCAAAATAGGGTGGGCTCGGGTCACCGAGGAGGCGACAGGAGCCCACCCAGGTTTGTTACAACACTGATCCTCCTCCCGGCCAATCGGGAAGCATGTATGAAACCTGTTTCCCGATTGGCCAAAAAGTCAGGCAATCCTATTGGACGCCTAGCGGACACCGGAGCAGAGAAGAGACGCACCGCGGAAGCTGCTCCAGCAGAGGACACTGGAGCAGCTTGCCCCCCATAAACAGACCCTCCCCCGTTGTACATTGGTACATGCCTCCCATGAATAGACCCTCCCCTGCTGTACATTGGTACATGCCTCCCATGAATAGACCCTCCCCTGCTGTACATTGGTACATGCCCCCCCATGAATAGACCCTCCCCTGCTGTACATTGGTACATGCCCCTATTAATAGACCCTCCCCCGCTGTACATTGGTACATGCCCCCATGAATAGACCCTCCCCAACTGTACATTGGTACATGCCCCCCCATGAATAGAACCTCCCCTGCTGTACATTGGTACATGCCCCTATTAATAGACCCTCCCCCGCTGTACATTGGTACATGCCCCCATGAATAGACCCTCCCCAACTGTACATTGGTACATGCTCCTATAAATAGACCCTCCCCCCACTGTACATTGGTACATGCCCCCCATGAATAGACCCTCCCCTGCTGTACATTGGTACATGCCCCCCATGAATAGACCCTCCCCCCTGTACATTGGTACATACCCCCCATGAATAGACCCTCCCCCCTGTACATTGGTACATGCCCCCCATGAATAGACCCTCCCCCCTGTACATTAGTACATGCCCCCCATGACTAGACCCTTCCCCCTGTACATTGGTACATGCCCACCATGAATAGACCCTCCCCCCTGTACATTGGTACATGCCCCCCATGAATAGACCCTCCCTCCTGTACATTGGTACATGCCCCCCATGAATAGACCCTCCCCCCTGTACATTGGTACATGCCCCCCATGAATAGACCCTCCCTCCTGTACATTGGTACATGCCCCCCATGAATAGACGCTCCCTCCTGTACATTGGTACATGCCCCCCATGAATAGACCCTCCCTCCTGTACATTGGTACATGCCCCCCATGAATAGACCCTCCCCCCTGTACATTGGTACATGCCCCCCATGAATAGACCCTCCCTCCTGTACATTGGTACATGCCCCCCATGAATAGACCCTCCCTCCTGTACATTGGTACATGCCCCCCATGAATAGACCCTCCCTCCTGTACATTGGTACATGCCCCCCATGAATAGACCCTCCCTCCTGTACATTGGTACATGCCCCCCATGAATAGACCCTCCCCCCTGTACATTGGTACATGCCCCCCATGAATAGACCCTCCCTCCTGTACATTGGTACATGCCCCCCATGAATAGACGCTCCCTCCTGTACATTGGTACATGCCCCCCATGAATAGACCCTCCCTCCTGTACATTGGTACATGCCCCCCATGAATAGACCCTCCCCCCTGTACATTGGTACATGCCCCCCATGAATAGACCCTCCCCCTGTACATTGGTACATGCCCCCCATGAATAGACCCTCCCTCCTGTACATTGGTACATGCCCCCCATGAATAGACGCTCCCTCCTGTACATTGGTACATGCCCCCCATGAATAGACCCTCCCTCCTGTACATTGGTACATGCCCCCCATGAATAGACCCTCCCCCCTGTACATTGGTACATGCCCCCCATGAATAGACCCTCCCTCCTGTACATTGGTACATGCCCCCCATGAATAGACCCTCCCTCCTGTACATTGGTACATGCCCCCCATGAATAGACGCTCCCTCCTGTACATTGGTACATGCCCCCCATGAATAGACCCTCCCTCCTGTACATTGGTACATGCCCCCCATGAATAGACCCTCCCCCCTGTACATTGGTACATGCCCCCCATGAATAGACCCTCCCTCCTGTACATTGGTACATGCCCCCCATGAATAGACCCTCCCTCCTGTACATTGGTACATGCCCCCCATGAATAGACCCTACATGGCAGTTTTCTTATTATCTCCACAAATGTCCAGAGTTTAATAACAACCCCCTCCCCTCCCCCCTCGGGAAGATCATTATATGATTTATAATATTAAATTGCCCCGGTAGTGTAGTAGTTTGCCCCCGCGGCTCAGTCTGCAGGTGAGATGAGGGGGTTGTACCGCACTCTGTGATTGGTCGCACATTTCGTTCGGTTTTTTAATAACGATCGCTTCCTCCCCCCTCCAGGTGTCCGGATTCTTCCGAGGAATGTCCATGCCCATCTCCACCGTCTCCGTCAGTTCCTCCATCGTTTTCGGGGTGTACCGGAATTGTCTTCACAACCTGTGCAAGCTGAAATATGGAACAGCAAACGTCAGACCCTCCAAGGTGGACATCTTCCTCTCGGGATACGCCGCCGGAGGAGCGCAGGTACAAAACCCATTCTGGGGGGGAGGGGCGCTGATCAGCTGGACCCTAAATTGTATGTGAATCCCCGACATTGAGCTCCTCTGATTGGCTGCTTTATGGGTTTTGTTATATCCTCAGCCCCACCCAGCTCACCTCATGTGAACTACAGAACACCTTCTCCTATGCTGTGGAGCTGAGGAGAGGGGAAGGTGTTCTGTAGTCTCATCATACTTCCTGTCTATATACACAATGAGCGTCTTCCTCTTTTCTCTCGGCAGGTTTTGGTGTCGTCACCGGCAGACATAGCGAAGGTCCGCCTCCAGACACAAGTGTGGCCCCACCCCTCCAGCACGTGCGCTCTCCTCGCTCGCCCCAAATACACGGGACCGGTGCACTGCCTGCTGACCATCGCCCGGGAGGAGGGGCTCTGCGGGTTGTATAAAGGAAGCTTCGCTCTCATGTTCCGGGACTGCCACTCCTTCGCCACCTACTTCCTGTGCTACAACGCGTTTCGGGAATGGCTCCTCCCACTGCAGCAAAGTGATTCAGGTAAACCGTACATAGCTTCACACCGGGCCGAGTTCTTCCCCCCACACCGAGCCGAGTCTATCCCCCCCCACACCAAGCGGAGTCCACGCCCCCCCACACCGAGCCGAGTCCGCCCCCCAAACCGAGCCGAGTCCACCCCCCACACCGAGCCGAGTCCCCCCCCCCCCACACCGGGCCGAGTCCCCTCACACAGAGCTGAGTCCACCCCCACACCGGGCCGAGTGCCCCCCACACCAGGCTGAGTTCGCCCCCCCCACACCAGGCCAAGCTCGTCCCCCCACACCGAGCCGAGTCCGTCCCCGCCACACTAAGCCGAGTCTATCCCCCACACCGGGCTGAGGAGTTCTTCAACCTCCCCCCACACCGAGCCGAGTCCACCCCCCCCCACACCAAGCCGAGTCCGCCCCCCCACACCAAGCCGAGTCCATCCCCCACAGCGGGCCGAGTTCTTCAACCCCCCACACCGAGCTGAGTCCCCCCCCCCCACACAGAGTCTGTCCCCCCCCCACACCGAGCGGAGTCCGCGCCCCCCCACACCGAGCCAAGTCTGCCCCCCAAACCGAGCCGAGTCCACCCCCCACACCGAGCCGAGTCCCCCCCCACACCGGGCCGAGTGCCCCTCACACCGAGCTGAGTCCACCCCCACACCGGGCCGAGTGCCCCCCACACCAGGCTGAGTTCGCCCCCCCCCACACCAGGCCAAGCTCGTCCCCCCACACCGAGCCGAGTCTGTCCCCGCCACACCAAGCCGAGTCTATCCCCCACACCGGGCTGAGGAGTTCTTCAACCTCCCCCCACACCGAGCCGAGTCCACCCCCCCCACACCAAGCCGAGTCCGCCCCCCCCACACCAAGCCGAGTCCATCCCCCACAGCGGGCCGAGTTCTTCAACCCCCCACACCGAGCTGAGTCCCCCTCCCCCACACAGAGTCTGTCCCCCCCCAAACCGAGCCGAGTCCGCCCCCCACACCGGGCCGAGTTCCCCCCCACACTGGGCCGAGTTCCCCCCCACACCAGGCCGAGTCCCCCTCACACCGAGCCGAGTCCACCCCCCCACACCGAGCTAAGCCCCCCAACACCGGACTGAGTTCCCCCCCACACCAGGCCGAGTCCCTCTCACACCGAGCCGAGTCCACCCCCCCACACCGAGCTAAGCCCCCCAACACCGGACTGAGTTCCCCCCCACACCGGGCCGAGTCCACCCCCCACACCGGGCCGAGTCCGCACCCCCACACCGGGCCGAGTGCCCCCTACACCAGGCTGAGTTCGCCCCCCCCCCACACCAGGCCAAGCTCGTCCACCCACACCGAGCCGAGTCCGTCCCCACCACACCGAGCCGAGTCCATCCCCCACAACAGGCTGAGGAGTTCTTCAACCCCCCCACACCGAGCCAAGTCCACCCCCCCACTACAAGCTGAGTCCATCCCCCACAGCGGGCCGAGTTCTTCAACCCCCCACACTGAGCGAAGTCCATCCCCCACACAGAGCAGAGTCCACCCCCCACACACCGGGCCAAGTCCATCACCCACACTGAGCAGAGTCTGTCCCCCACACCATCCGCAGTCCACCCCCCACACCAGGCCGAGTCTGTCCCCCAAACCAGGCCAGGTCCGTCCCTCCCACACCGAGCCGAGTCCCGCCCCCCAATCATTGTTTAGATTATCCTCATTCATTGGATTGTTCACAAAAAAATCACATGATCCATCATACAGAAAGGATCAAAGTGACGGATTATGGGGGAACTCCAGCCCAAATATTGTATTTTGTGTTGGATAGGTCGGGGGAGGGTGTGAGCCTCTGTCGGGAATTATTGTGGTCAGTGTCGGAGTGCCCCCTTACATTGATGTACTGGGGGGAGGGGAGGCCCCCCTTCCATTGTACTTCCCTGTGTCCTGAGTTTGCATTCCTGGGAGGCGCTGTGTGTAATTCTATCCCTCCGACAATGAATGGAAAAGTACAGCCTGCGCTCCACTGTCATCATTCCCAGCAGCTGCTTCCAAAATTAGATCCGTCTCCTCCTGGCGTCTCTCCCGTCCGTCCAATCACAAAGAGACACAATGCGGGAGATTTACTAAAGGTAAATACACTGTGCACTTTGCAAAGAATAGCCAATCACGTGCAAGGAAAAGAAAAAAAACAGCATTTGTGCTTTCATGTGATTGGATGATGGAAGTCAGCAGAGCTTCCCCTTATTTACTAATTTCTGGAGGAGCTTGCAGAGTGTGCCGTCTATTTGTCTTTAGTAAATCCACCCCAATGTGTATACCCCCCCCCCCCACGGACTCTCCAATAGAGTGTAAGCTCTTCTGTATCCTCCTGTATACCCCAATAGATTGTAAGCTCTTCTGTATCCTCCCTTATACCCCAATAGAGTGTAAGCTCTTCTGTATCCTCCCGTATACCCCAATAGAGTGTAAGCTCTTCTGTATCCTGCCGTATACCCCAATAGAGTGTAAGCTCTTCTGTATCCTCCTGTATACCCCAATAGAGTGTAAGCTCTTCTGTATCCTCCCTTATACCCCAATAGAGTGTAAGCTCTTCTGTATCCTCCTGTATACCCCAAAAGAGTGTAAGCTCTTCTGTATCCTCCTGTATACCCCAATAGAGTGTAAGCTCTTCTGTATCCTCCCTTATACCCCAATAGAGTGTAAGCTCTTCTGTATCCTCCCGTAACCCCAATAGAGTGTAAGCTCTTCTGTATCCTCCTGTATACCCCAATAGAGTGTAAGCTCTTCTGTATCCTCCCATATACCCCAATAGAGTGTAAGCTCTTCTGTATCCTCCCTTATACCCCAATAGAGTGTAAGCTGTTCTGTATCCTCCCTTATACCCCAATAGAGTGTAAGCTCTTCTGTATCCTCCTGTATACCCCAATAGATTGTAAGCTCTTCTGTATCCTCCTGTATACCCCAATAGAGTGTAAGCTCTTCTGTATCCTCCTGTATACCCCAATAGAGTGTAAGCTCTTCTGTATCCTCCCTTATACCCCAATAGAGTGTAAGCTCTTCTGTATCCTCCCGTAACCCCAATAGAGTGTAAGCTCTTCTGTATCCTCCTGTATACCCCAATAGAGTGTAAGCTCTTCTGTATCCTCCCATATACCCCAATAGAGTGTAAGCTCTTCTGTATCCTCCTGTATACCCCAATAGAGTGTAAGCTCTTCTGTATCCTCCCGTATACCCCAATAGAGTGTAAGCTCTTCTGTATCCTCCCATATACCCCAATAGAGTGTAAGCTCTTCTGTATCCTCCTGTATACCCCAATAGAGTGTAAGCTCTTCTGTATCCTCCTGTATACCCCAATAGAGTGTAAGCTCTTCTGTATCCTCCCTTATACCCCAATAGAGTGTAAGCTCTTCTGTATCCTCCCGTATACCCCAATAGAGTGTAAGCTCTTCTGTATCCTCCCCTATACCCCAATAGAGTGTAAGCTGTTCTGTATCCTCCCTTATACCCCTTAGAGTGTAAGCTCTTCTGTATCCTCCCGTATACCCCAATAGAGTGTAAGCTCTTCTGTATCCTCCCCTTATACCCCAATAGAGTGTAAGCTCTTCTGTATCCTCCCTTATACCCCAATAGAGTGTAAGCTGTTCTGTATCCTCCCTTATACCCCAATAGAGTGTAAGCTCTTCTGTATCCTCCCTTATACCCCAATAGAGTGTAAGCTCTTCTGTATCCTCCCATATACTCCAATCGAGTGTAAGCTCTTCTGTATCCTCCTGTATACCCCAATAGAGTGTAAGCTCTTCTGTATCCTCCCTTATACCCCAATAGAGTGTAAGCTCTTCTGTATCCTCCCTTATACCCAATAGAGTGTAAGCTCTTCTGTATCCTCCTGTATACCCCAATAGAGTGTAAGCTCTTCTGTATCCTCCCTTATACCCAATAGAGTGTAAGCTCTTCTGTATCCTCCCCTTATACCCCAATAGAGTGTAAGCTCTTCTGTATCCTCCCTTATACCCCAATAGAGTGTAAGCTCTTCTGTATCCTCCCATATACTCCAATCGAGTGTAAGCTCTTCTGTATCCTCCTGTATACCCCAATAGATTGTAAGCTCTTCTGTATCCTCCCTTATACCCAATAGAGTGTAAGCTCTTCTGTATCCTCCCATATACCCCAATAGAGTGTAAGCTCTTCTGTATCCTCCTGTATACCCCAATAGATTGTAAGCTCTTCTGTATCCTCCCTTATACCCCAATAGAGTGTAAGCTCTTCTGTATCCTCCCGTATACCCCAATAGAGTGTAAGCTCTTCTGTATCCTCCTGTATACCCCAATAGAGTGTAAGCTCTTCTGTATCCTCCTGTATACCCCAATAGATTGTAAGCTCTTCTGTATCCTCCCTTATACCCCAATAGAGTGTAAGCTCTTCTGTATCCTCCCGTATACCCCAATAGAGTGTAAGCTCTTCTGTATCCTGCCGTATACCCCAATAGAGTGTAAGCTCTTCTGTATCCTCCTGTATACCCCAATAGAGTGTAAGCTCTTCTGTATCCTCCCTTATACCCCAATAGAGTGTAAGCTCTTCTGTATCCTCCTGTATACCCCAAAAGAGTGTAAGCTCTTCTGTATCCTCCTGTATACCCCAATAGAGTGTAAGCTCTTCTGTATCCTCCCGTAACCCCAATAGAGTGTAAGCTCTTCTGTATCCTCCTGTATACCCCAATAGAGTGTAAGCTCTTCTGTATCCTCCCTTATACCCCAATAGAGTGTAAGCTGTTCTGTATCCTCCCTTATACCCCAATAGAGTGTAAGCTCTTCTGTATCCTCCTGTATACCCCAATAGATTGTAAGCTCTTCTGTATCCTCCTGTATACCCCAATAGAGTGTAAGCTCTTCTGTATCCTCCTGTATACCCCAATAGAGTGTAAGCTCTTCTGTATCCTCCCTTATACCCAATAGAGTGTAAGCTCTTCTGTATCCTCCCGTAACCCCAATAGAGTGTAAGCTCTTCTGTATCCTCCTGTATACCCCAATAGAGTGTAAGCTCTTCTGTATCCTCCCATATACCCAATAGAGTGTAAGCTCTTCTGTATCCTCCTGTATACCCCAATAGAGTGTAAGCTCTTCTGTATCCTCCTGTATACCCCAATAGAGTGTAAGCTCTTCTGTATCCTCCCGTATACCCCAATAGAGTGTAAGCTCTTCTGTATCCTCCCATATACCCAATAGAGTGTAAGCTCTTCTGTATCCTCCTGTATACCCCAATAGAGTGTAAGCTCTTCTGTATCCTCCTGTATACCCCAATAGAGTGTAAGCTCTTCTGTATCCTCCCTTATACCCCAATAGAGTGTAAGCTCTTCTGTATCCTCCCGTATACCCCAATAGAGTGTAAGCTCTTCTGTATCCTCCCCTATACCCCAATAGAGTGTAAGCTGTTCTGTATCCTCCCTTATACCCCTTAGAGTGTAAGCTCTTCTGTATCCTCCCGTATACCCCCAATAGAGTGTAAGCTCTTCTGTATCCTCCCCTTATACCCCAATAGAGTGTAAGCTCTTCTGTATCCTCCGTATACCCCAATAGAGTGTAAGCTCTTCTGTATCCTCCTGTATACCCCAATAGAGTGTAAGCTCTTCTGTATCCTCCCCCTTATACCCCAATAGAGTGTAAGCTCTTCTGTATCCTCCCGTATACCCCAATAGAGTGTAAGCTCTTCTGTATCCTCCCGTATACCCCAATAGAGTGTAAGCTCTTCTGTATCCTCCCCTTATACCCCAATAGAGTGTAAGCTCTTCTGTATCCTCCCTTATACCCCAATAGAGTGTAAGCTGTTCTGTATCCTCCCTTATACCCCAATAGAGTGTAAGCTCTTCTGTATCCTCCCTTATACCCCAATAGAGTGTAAGCTCTTCTGTATCCTCCCATATACTCCAATCGAGTGTAAGCTCTTCTGTATCCTCCTGTATACCCCAATAGATTGTAAGCTCTTCTGTATCCTCCCTTATACCCCAATAGAGTGTAAGCTCTTCTGTATCCTCCTGTATACCCCAATAGAGTGTAAGCTCTTCTGTATCCTCCCATATACCCCAATAGAGTGTAAGCTCTTCTGTATCCTCCCTTATACCCCAATAGAGTGTAAGCTCTTCTGTATCCTCCCCTTATACCCCAATAGAGTGTAAGCTCTTCTGTATCCTCCCTTATACCCCAATAGAGTGTAAGCTCTTCTGTATCCTCCCCATATACTCCAATCGAGTGTAAGCTCTTCTGTATCCTCCTGTATACCCCAATAGATTGTAAGCTCTTCTGTATCCTCCCTTATACCCAATAGAGTGTAAGCTCTTCTGTATCCTCCTGTATACCCCAATAGAGTGTAAGCTCTTCTGTATCCTCCCATATACCCCAATAGAGTGTAAGCTCTTCTGTATCCTCCCGTATACCCAATAGAGTGTAAGCTCTTCTGTATCCTCCCGAATACCCCAATAGAGTGTAAGCTCTTCTGTATCCTCCCGTATACCCCAATAGAGTGTAAGCTCTTCTGTATCCTCCCTTATACCCCAATAGAGTGTAAGCTCTTCTGCATCCTCCCGTAAACCCCAATAGAGTGTAAGCTGTTCTGTATCCTCCTGTATACCCCAATAGAGTGTAAGCTGTTCTGTATCCTCCCGTATACCCCAATAGTGTAAGCTCTTCTGTATCCTCCCCTTATACCCAATAGAGTGTAAGCTGTTCTGTATCCTCCCGTATACCCCAATAGAGTGTAAGCTCTTCTGTATCCTCCTGTATACCCCAATAGAGTGTAAGCTCTTCTGTATCTTCCCGTATACCCCAATAGATTGTAAGCTCTTTTTCTTTATTTTGTAGAATTTCTGGGCGTCCTGCTGGCGGGCGGTCTGGCGGGCGTGGTAGCGTGGAGTATCGCCACTCCGATGGATGTGATTAAATCTCGTCTCCAGGTGGACGGAGTCACCCAGCGGAAGTATCGGGGGGTCATCCATTGTATCAGTGAAAGCGTCCGGACGGAAGGGGTCAGCGTTCTCTTCAAAGGACTCTCGCTGAACTGTCTCCGAGCGTTTCCCGTGAACATGGTGGTCTTCCTCATCTATGAAGCCATCCTGAAAAAAATCAAACCTTTCCCAACATGATGAGAAGACAATGGGGGGGCGGTGAATGGTTTCCAATGAAGGGAGGTCAATGGCTTCCAATGAAGGGAGGTCAATGGCTTCCAAAGTGGCATCATCAATGGTTTCTAAAGGGGGATTTGGTCAATGGTTCTAACAGGGTCGGGGGCGGGGGAATGGTGGCATTCCAATGGAGGGCTGGTCAATGGTCTCCAGTGGGGGACTAGTCAATGGCTTCCAGTGGGGGACTAGTCAATGGCTTCCAGTGGGGGACTAGTCAATGGCTTTGTTTGGGAGGGGTCAATGGTTTACAAAGGGGGGCCGGTCAATGGTTTCCCAAAGGGGGGGCAGTTAATGGTTTTCATTTGGAGGGTGGTCAATGGCTTCCAAGTGGGGGGTGCGGTCAGTGGTTCCCAATGAATGGTTTCCAATGTAGGTTGGTCAATGGTTTCCAACAAGCCCGGGGGGGGGGAGGGGGTAAAATAATGGTATTTCCAATGGAGGGCTGGTCAATGGCTTCCAGTGGGGGACTAGTCGATGGCTTTGATTGGGGAGGGGGTCAATGGTTTCCAATAGGGTGGCAATGAAAGGTTTACATTTGGGGGGTGGTCAATGGCTTCCAATAGGGTCGATCAGTGGTTTCTCATGGGGGGGGGGGCGATCAGTGGTTTCTAATGTGGGGGGGGGTGATCAGTGGTTTCTAATGGGGGGTCAATGGTTTCCATTTGGGGGGTGGTCAATGGCTTCCGGTCGATCAGTGGTTTCTAATAGGGGGGGCGATCAGTGGTTTCTAATGGGGGGGTGAGTGGTTTCTATGGGGGGTTGGTCAGTGGTTTCTAATGGGGGGGGTTGGTCAGTGGTTTCTAATGGGCGGGGGGTGTCAGTGGTTTCTAATGGGGGGGGGGTGGTCAGTGGTTTCTAATGGGGGGAGGTGGTCAGTGGTTTCTAATGGGGGGTGGTCAGTGGTTTCTAATGGGGGGTGGTCAGTGGTTTCTAATGTGGGGGGTGGTCAGTGGTTTCTAATGGGGGGTTGGTCAGTGGTTTCTAATGGGGGGGTTGGTCAGTGGTTTCTAATGGGGGGGGTTGGTCAGTGGTTTCTAATGGGCGGGGGGTGGTCAGTGGTTTCTAAGGTGGGGGGTGGTCAGTGGTTTCTAAGGTGGGGGGTGGTCAGTGGTTTCTAATTGGGGGGCGATCAGTGGTTTCTAATGGGAGGGGTGAGTGCTTTCTAATGGGGGGGCGGTTAGTGGTTTCTAATGGAGGGGGCGGTTAGTGGTTTCTAATGGGGGGGTGAGTGGTTTCTAATGGGGGGGTGATGTGGTGTCTAATTGGGGGGTGATGTGGTTTCTAATTGGGGGGCGATCAGTGGTTTCTAATGGGAGGGGTGAGTGCTTTATAATGGGGGGGCGGTTAGTGGTTTCTAATGGGGGGGGTGAGTGGTTTCTAATGGGGGGGGGGCGGTCAGTGGTTTCTAATGGGGGGGTGAGTGGTTTATAATGTGGGGGGGGGTGAGTGGTTTCTAATGGGGGGCGGTCAGTGGTTTCTAATGGGGGGGGTGAGTGGTTTCTAATGGGGGGGTGAGTGGTTTATAATGTGGGGGGGGGTGAGTGTTTTATAATGTGGGGGGGGGGTGAGTGTTTTATAATGTGGGGGGGTGAGTGTTTTATAATGTGGGGGGCGGTTAGTGGTTTCTAATGGGGGGGGGGTGAGTGGATTTAGCGGGAAGATGAGATCTCGGCTGCACTTTGTGGAAGATTTGTGATGGTGGAATGTTTGTTTATATTGATGATCCGGAATTCTTTTATAAAATGTTTTTTTTTTTTTTGAAGTAGAGATGTCCTCATTATACAGATATCGGGGTCTGCCATGCTGGTCTCCATCTCCGGGGGTCCATTGGGGGGTGTTGATCAGGACAAGGTGATAATTATCAGATGATGGGGGGATGGGATCTGAGGAGTCCTCCACTGATCTTCAGGAAACACAACTGACCAACCAGCTCCTCTCTGGGGTCCCAGCCGAATAATCTGACCACCTGGGAACCGAGAAACGTATAATATTTACGTCAGTGTGACCCCTCCAGGTATTTATTGCCGATCACCAACTCCCCCTGACAGTGTCCTCACTTCCTTTTCTCCCCAGAAGGACTGCGCCATCCATGTTCAGGCATCATTTTGAATCTCTGGGTTTTTTGTGTATTTGCCCCGGATCTGTGCAGTCATCCAATGTGAGACTTCCTGTAATAAACCCCGCCCACTGCCGCTCTTGTGCAGGGGGAGTGGTCTCATCTCCGCCCCCTGGCATTTTCTATAGAGGGTGGGGCCTGCTGGGCCCCTCCCACAGCTCTGTTCTCTCTCCTTGTGCAGGGGGACTGGTCTTGTCCCCGCCCCCCTCCTGTAGTGGGTGGAGCCTGTTAGTTCCCTCCCACAGCTTTGTGTACAGCACAGTGATGATGTCACTTTTATGAGGTAATATCTGGGATTTGGTGGATTCCTATCCTGTATGAGGAACAGATTTATATACAGCTTTGTGTGTCGGAGTTCAGCTTTAACATATTAGAACTTTGACGAGGTTTTTAGTGAATAGATTTACTTGTTTCATCATTAAAAAACCTTCCCTGTATTATAAATCTGAATGGAATATTTCTAGTTGAATTATCACCCTCCTATTATTCCTGCACAGCAGGATCCGTTCACACCGACCGGAGGGGATCCCTTCACCCACACCGGAGAGGATCCCTTCACCCACACCGGAGGGGCTCCCTTCACCCACACCGGAGGGGATCCCTTCACCCACACCGGAGGGGATCCCTTCACCCACACCGGAGAGGATCCCTTCACCCCCACCGGAGAGGATCCCTTCACCCCCACCGGAGAGGATCCCTTCACCCCCACCGGAGGGGATCCCTTCACCCCCACCGGAGCGGATCCCTTCACCCACACCGGAGGGGATCCCTTCACCCCCACCGGAGGGGATCCCTTCACCCCCACCGGAGAGGATCCCTTCACCCCCACCGGAGCGGATCCCTTCACCCCCACCGGAGAGGATCCCTTCACCCAGACCGGAGGGGGGATCCCTTCACCCAGACCGGAGGGGGGATCCCTTCACCCAGACCGGAGGGGGGATCCCTTCACCCACACTGGGGGGATCCCTTCACCCACACCGGAGGGGCTCCCTTGCACCCACACCGGAGGGGATCCCTTCACCCACACCGGAGGGGATCCCTTCACCCACACCGGAGGGGATCCCTTCACCCCCACCGGAGAGGATCCCTTCACCCCCACCGGAGAGGATCCCTTCACCCACACCGGAGGGGATCCCTTCACCCCCACCGGAGAGGATCCCTTCACCCCCACCGGAGAGGATCCCTTCACCCCCACCGGAGCGGATCCCTTCACCCCCACCGGAGCGGATCCCTTCACCCACACCGGAGGGGATCCCTTCACCCCCACCGGAGGGGATCCCTTCACCCCCACCGGAGCGGATCCCTTCACCCCCACCGGAGAGGATCCCTTCACCCAGACCGGAGGGGGATCCCTTCACCCAGACCGGAGGGGGGATCCCTTCACCCACACCGGGGGGATCCCTTCACCCACACCGGGGGGGGTCCCTTCACCCACACCGGAGGGGATCCCTTCACCCCGACCGGAGGGGATCCCTTCACCCCGACCGGAGGGGATCCCTTCACCCACCCCGGAGGGGATCCCTTCACCCACCCCGGAGGGGATCCCTTCACCCACCCCGGAGGGGATCCCTTGACCCCGACCGGAGGGGATCCCTTGACCCCGACCGGGGGATCCCTTTACCCAGACCGGGGGGGGGATCCCTTTACCCAGACCGGGGGGGGGATCCCTTTACCCAGACCGGGGGGGATCCCTTTACCCAGACCGGGGGGGGGGATCCCTTTACCCAGACCGGGGGGGGGATCCCTTTACCCAGACCGGGGGGGGATCCCTTTACCCAGACCGGGGGGGATCCCTTTACCCAGACCGGGGGGATCCCTTTACCCAGACCGGAGTTCACATCAGTGAGAGCGATCCGGGCTGTGCTATCGGGATCACAAGACTGACAGAGCAGAATTAAAAGTCCAAGAGGTCATAGAAGAAGCCAGAACAACATCTGAAGACCTGCAGGACTCACTTACCTCGGGGGGGGGGGGGGGGGGGCAATTACTTTATTCACATGGGGCCAGGCAGGTTTGGAGCTTTTTTTTTTCCCCTTTAAAGGAGAAGTCCTCCCTAACATCTACAGTCATCCCCGATCTAACGATGATCTGACCCGGTACAGAAGAAATCGCTCTACATCCCTTTCCTGAAGCCGATCCCACACTGAGCTGTCAGCGGTGTCTCCTCTGTGTAGGGGGGTGCAGAGGACACAGACGACAACGGGAGCTCCATAGTAACTCACTTCCCATTCATTTCACAGCCGTGTCCTCTGCAGAGCTTCCCCCGCTGGAGATCGGAGCGGCTTAAAGAGGAAGTAAACCCTTTTAAAAATAAAAAAACCCTCTTAAAACCCCCCCCCAAAAAAAAACCTGCAAGATAAAAAGGCATAATGAGCTAGTATGACTAGCATACTAGCTCATTATGAATTACTTATCTGAGATCGAAGCCCCCGAAGCCGCCCTCGTCTCCCCCTCTTCAGACATCTCTCCCGGAGGTTACTTCCGGGTATCGCCGCTCCGGCGCTGTGATTGGTCGGAGCCACGATGACGTCACTCCTGCGCACTGTAACAGCACACGCTAGGGAAGAAATGGCACTTAGTTTTGTTTCTTCCTCGCGCATGCGCCGTTCACATTCTCAGCGGACTACAAGTGAAATATCTACTAAGCGGCGCACGTTTAGGAGATATTTCCACTACCTAGAGGTGAGCCTTAGTCTAGGATTATCTAGAGGTAGAAGTCAACAAAAAGGTGTTTCCAACGACTCTAAGAAAAGGAATGTAAAGTCATCTTCTCTTTACAGGGATCGATAGGTCAGAGATTGATCGGGGGTGTCCGGTGATTCTGTAGGGTGGACTTCCCCTTTAATATATGAAATCCTCATAAATCTGCATTGTGTATTTCTCGGATCTCTCTGTGGAATGAGAATATTTGTTTGATGATCCGAATCATCGAAGTGACAAATATACATACAAATAAAACATCAGGAAGAAGGGGGGTGAATACTTTTTCTCAGCACTGTGTGTGTGGTGGGTGTTTTGCGGTTCACCCGACATTCCCGTTCTGCTGGATTTCTAAGAACTCCCATAAATGAGATCCTTCTACCCGCCAATTATTACATCATCAATCATCTCCCCGGGAGCAGCGATGACATCAGAGATGTCTTTATTGTAATAATTTACATTGTCTCTGGTGGGGGGGGGGGGGGCAACGATGGCTCTATGGACGATCTGATAGGCCGGGCGCTGTAGTGACACGAGTCGCCCCGATCTGGAAGATTGGAGGAATAGATGGACAGTCTTTGGCCGCCGGCGAGGAAACGTTAAAAGTCGAAGGACAACTTCCTGGGAGTCATGAATTGTCGGACCGTCTCGTCTGTCACTTGGCTCCGCCTCTCCTGCAGCGCCGCGATCATCGGCTGCAGAGTCTCTATGAGGATCTTCTTCAGTTCTCCCGTCAGCAACGCCCCGCTGGAGTAATCCTACAATACCAGGGCGACAGATCATCAATACTGTTACACCGCCCCGCCCCTCCCCCTCCCTGGTCCCTCCCCCACTCCTCCGCTGGAGTAATCCTACAATACCAGGGCGACAGATCATCAATACCGTTACACCGCCCGCCCCTCCCCCTCCCTGGTCCCTCCCCTTCCCCCTCCGCTGGAGTAATCCTACAATACCAGGGCGACAAATCATTAATACAGTTACACCGCCCCGCCCCCTCCCCTTCCCTTCCCCACTCCACTGGAGTAATCCTACAATACCAGGGCGACAGATCATCAATACCGTTACACCGCCCGCCCCTCCCCCTCCCTGGTCCCTCCCCTTCCCCCCTCCGCTGGAGTAATCCTACAATACCAGGGCGACAAATCATTAATACAGTTACACCGCCCCGCCCCGCCCCCTCCCCTTCCCTTCCCCACTCCACTGGAGTAATCCTACAATACCAGGGCGACAGATCATCAATACCATTGCCCCGCCCCCTCCCTGGTCCCTCCCCCTTCCTGGTCCCTCCCCCACTCCACTGGAGTAATCCTACAATACCAGGGCGACAGATCATCAATACCGTTACACCGCCCCGCCCCTCCCTGGTCCCTCCCCTTCCCCCCTCCGCTGGAGTAATCCTACAATACCAGGGCGACAGATCATTAATACAGTTACACCGCACCGCCCCCTTCCCCACTCCACTGGAGTAATCCTACAATACCAGGGCAACAAATCATCAATACCGTTACACCGCCCCGCCCTGGTCCCTCCCCTTCCCCCTCCCTAGTCCCTCCCCTGGTCCCTCCCTTCCCCCTCCGCTGGAGTAATCCTACAATACAATGTCAGACTAAAGTGGTGGGAGGGGCCAGAGGTCAGACTGAAGGGGGAGGAGCCAGAGGTCAAGCTGAAGGGGGAGGGGCCAGAGGTCAGGCTGAAGGGGGAGGGGCCAGAGGTCAGGCTGAAGGGGGAGGGGCCAGGCTGAAGGGGGAGGGGCCAGAGGTCAGGCTGAAGGGGGAGGGGCCAGAGGTCAGGCTGAAGGGGGAGGGGCCAGAGGTCAGGCTGAAGGGGCCAGAGGTCAGACTGAAGGGGCCAGAGGTCAGACTGAAGGGGCCAGAGGTCAGACTGAAGGGGGAGGGGCCAGAGGTCAGACTGAAGGGGGAGGGGCCAGAGGTCAGGCTGAAGGGGCCAGGCTGAAGGGGGAGGGGCCAGAGGTCAGGCTGAAGGGGCCAGAGGTCAGGCTGAAGGGGGAGGGGCCAGAGGTCAGGCTGAAGGGGCCGGAGGTCAGGCTGAAGGGGGAGGGGCCAGAGGTCAGACTGAAGGGGCCAGAGGTCAGACTGAAGGGGGGAGGGGCCAGAGGTCAGACTGAAGGGGGAGGGGCCAGAGGTCAGGCTGAAGGGGGAGGGGCCAGAGGTCAGGCTGAAGGGGCCAGACTGAAGGGGGAGGGGCCAGAGGTCAGACTGAAGGGGGAGGGGCCAGAGGTCAGGCTGAAGGGGGAGGGGCCAGAGGTCAGGCTGAAGGGGCCAGACTGAAGGGGGAGGGGCCAGAGGTCAGGCTGAAGGGGGAGGGGCCAGAGGTCAGGCTGAAGGGGCCAGACTGAAGGGGGAGGGGCCAGAGGTCAGGCTGAAGGGGCCAGACTGAAGGGGGAGGGGCCAGAGGTCAGACTGAAGGGGGAGGGGCCAGAGGTCAGACTGAAGGGGGAGGGGCCAGAGGTCAGACTGAAGGGGGAGGGGCCAGAGGTCAGACTGAAGGGGCCAGACTGAAGGGGGAGGGGCCAGAGGTCAGACTGAAGGGGGAGGGGCCAGAGGTCAGGCTGAAGGGGGAGGGGCCAGGCTGAAGGGGCCAGACTGAAGGGGGAGGGGCCAGAGGTCAGGCTGAAGGGGGAGGGGCCAGAGGCCAGACTGAAGGGGGAGGGGCCAGAGGTCAGGCTGAAGGGGGAGGGGCGGGGGGTCAAGCTGAAGGGGGAGGGGCCAGAGGTCAGACTGAAGGGGGAGGGACCAGAGGTCAGACTGAAGGGGCCAGACTGAAGGGGGAGGAGCCAGAGGTCAGACTGAAGGGGGAGGAGCCAGAGGTCAGACTGAAGGGGGAGGAGCCAGAGGTCAGACTGAAGGGGGAGGGCCAGGCTGAAGCTGAAGGGGCCAGAGGTCAGGCTGAAGGGGGAGGGGCAAGAGGTCAGGCTGAAGGGGGAGGGGCCAGAGGTCAGGCTGAAGGGGCCAGAGGTCAGGCTGAAGGGGCCAGAGGTCAGACTGAAGGGGCCAGAGGTCAGACTGAAGGGGCCAGAGGTCAGACTGAAGGGGCCAGAGGTCAGACTGATGGGGCCAGAGGTCAGACTGATGGGGCCAGAGGTCAGACTGATGGGGCCAGAGGTCAGACTGATGGGGCCAGAGGTCAGACTGATGGGGCCAGAGGTCAGACTGATGGGGCCAGAGGTCAGACTGATGGGGCCAGAGGTCAGACTGAAGGGGGAGGGGCCAGAGGTCAGACTGATGGGGCCAGAGGTCAGACTGATGGGGCCAGAGGTCAGACTGAAGGGGCCAGAGGTCAGACTGAAGGGGCCAGAGGTCAGACTGATGGGGCCAGAGGTCAGACTGATGGGGCCAGAGGTCAGACTGATGGGGCCAGAGGTCAGACTGATGGGGCCAGAGGTCAGACTGATGGGGCCAGAGGTCAGACTGAAGGGGCCAGAGGTCAGACTGAAGGGGGAGGGGCCAGAGGTCAGACTGATGGGGCCAGAGGTCAGACTGATGGGGCCAGAGGTCAGACTGATGGGGCCAGAGGTCAGACTGATGGGGCCAGAGGTCAGACTGATGGGGCCAGAGGTCAGACTGATGGGGCCAGAGGTCAGACTGATGGGGCCAGAGGTCAGACTGATGGGGCCAGAGGTCAGACTGATGGGGCCAGACTGACTGATGGGGGAGGGGTCAGAGGCCAGACTGATGGGGGAGGGGTCAGAGGCCAGACTGATGGGGGAGGGGTCAGAGGCCAGACTGACGGGGGAGGGGCCAGACTGAAGGGGAGGGGCCGGAGGTTAGACTGATGGGGGAGGGATAGAGGGAGGAGTTAATTACATGACCAATGTCAGTGTAGTAATAGGAAGGGGTTGGCCTCCTTGTATATAGAAGCACAGATTGGTTGATGCAGAAGGGGGCGTGGTTTCTGGATCTGCACCTCCTTGTGTTGTATTGAAGATGACAGACAGAGGGCGCTCTGAGCTGGATATACCGCCTGGATGTACAGACGCCTGAACCCCAATAATCTATAAGACACCCCCGGGGTACCCCCTCCCTTGTTACCTGCCGTATCTTCTCCAGCTGGTCATCGTCCTCCAGGAAGAAGGTCAGGTACATATAACACACGTCCACCTCGCAGTTGCCGCCATGTTTGCGGTGTTCTTCGATGGTGTCCTTCCCTCCAGAGAAGGCGTGTTTATTTATCTGCGGGAGAAGAGAAGGTGACACCTCAGAGGAGTTCCCCTTTAAATGATCTTCACTGAACAATCTGCACTATAAAGCCTTTGTGTGATAGTAATGGGGGAGGGGAGGTGTAAAAGTTTGTGTCTCTGCCCCTCCCACAATGAGACTCCTCCCACCCCTTCTGACCATACAATCGTTTCCCCTTTCCACCATTTAATCTTTATTTTTTGCACCCCCCGTACAGCACATACTCCATGCAGTGTACCCTCCCAACCCGTATTGAGCACAGCACATACTCCATGCAGTTTACCCTCCCAACCCGTACTGAGCACAGCACATACTCCATGCAGTGTACCCTCCCAACCCGTATTGAGCACAGCACATACTCCATGCAGTGTACCCTCCCAACCCGTACTGAGCACAGCACATACTCCATGCAGTGTACCCTCCCAACCCGTATTGAGCACAGCACATACTCCATGCAGTGTACCCTCCCAGCCCCGTACTGAGCACAGCACATACTCCATGCAGTGTACCCTCCCAACCCGTATTGAGCACAGCACATACTCCATGCAGTGTACCCTCCCAACCCGTACTGAGCACAGCACATACTCCATGCAGTGTACCCTCCCAGCCCCGTACTGAGCACAGCACATACTCCATGCAGTGTACCCTCCCAGCCCGTATTGAGCACAGCACATACTCCATGCAGTGTACCCTCCCAGCCCCGTACTGAGCACAGCACATACTCCATGCAGTGTACCCTCCCAACCCGTATTGAGCACAGCACATACTCCATGCAGTGTACCCTCCCAACCCGTACTGAGCACAGCACATACTCCATGCAGTGTACCCTCCCAGCCCCGTACTGAGCACAGCACATACTCCATGCAGTGTACCCTCCCAACCCGTATTGAGCACAGCACATACTCCATGCAGTGTACCCTCCCAACCCGTACTGAGCACAGCACATACTCCATGCAGTGTATCCTCCCAGCCCCGTACTGAGCACAGCACATACTCCATGCAGTGTATCCTCCCAACCCGTATTGAGCACATCACATACTCCATGCAGTGTATCCTCCCAACCCGTACTGAGCACAGCACATACTCCATGCAGTGTACCCTCCCAACCCGTACTGAGCACAGCACATACTCCATGCAGTGTACCCTCCCAGCCCCGTACTGAGCACAGCACATACTCCATGCAGTGTACCCTCCCAACCCGTATTGAGCACAGCACATACTCCATGCAGTGTACCCTCCCAACCCGTACTGAGCACAGCACATACTCCATGCAGTGTATCCTCCCAGCCCCGTACTGAGCACAGCACATACTCCATGCAGTGCACCCTCCTAGCCCCGTACTGAGCACAGCACATACTCCATGCAGTGTACCCTCCCAGCCCCGTACTGAGCACAGCACATACTCCATGCAGTGCACCCTCCCAGCCCCATACTGAGCACAGCACATACTCCATGCAGTGTACCCTCCCAGCCCCGTACTGAGCACAGCACATACTCCATGCAGTGTACCTCCCAGCCCGTACTGAGCACAGCACATACTCCATGCAGTGCACCCTCCCAGCCCCATACTGAGCACAGCACATACTCCATGCAGTGTACCCTCCCAGCCCCATACTGAGCACAGCACATACTCCATGCAGTGCACCCTCCCAGCCCCATACTGAGCACAGCACATACTCCATGCAGTGTACCCTCCCAGCCCCATACTGAGCACAGCACATACTCCATGCAGTGCACCCTCCTAGTCCTGTACTGAGCACAGCACATACTCCATGCAGTGCACCCTCCCAGCCCGTACTGAGCACAGCACATACTCCATGCAGTGTACCCTCCCAGCCCGTACTGAGCACAGCACATACTCCATGCAGTGTACCCTCCCAGCCCGTACTGAGCACAGCACATACTCCATGCAGTGTACCCTCCCAGCCCGTACTGAGCACAGCACATACTCCATGCAGTGCACCCTCCTAGCCCGTACTGAGCACAGCACATACTCCATGCAGTGTACCCTCCCAGCCCGTACTGAGAACAGCACATACTCCATGCAGTGTACCCTCCCAGCCCGTACTGAGCACAGCACATACTCCATGCAGTGTACCCTCCTAGCCCCGTACTGAGCACAGCACATACTCCATGCAGTGTACCTTCCTAGCCCTGTACTGAGCACAGCACATACTCCATGCAGTGTACCCTCCCAGCCCGTACTGAGCACAGCACATACTCCATGCAGTGTACCCTCCCAGCCCGTACTGAGCACAGCACATACTCCATGCAGTGTACCCTCCCAGCCCTGTACTGAGCACAGCACATACTCCATGCAGTGTACCCTCCCAGCCCCGTACTGAGCACAGCACATACTCCATGCAGTGCACCCTCCTAGTCCCGTACTGAGCACAGCACATACTCCATGCAGTGCACCCTCCTAGCCCCGTACTGAGCACAGCACATACTCCATGCAGTGCACCCTCCTAGTCCCGTACTGAGCACAGCACATACTCCATGCAGTGTACCCTCCCAGCCCGTACTGAGCACAGCACATACTCCATGCAGTGTACCCTCCCAGCCCCGTACTGAGCACAGCACATACTCCATGCAGTGTACCCTCCCAGCCCCATACTGAGCACAGCACATACTCCATGCAGTGTACCCTCCCAGCCCTGTACTGAGCACAGCACATACTCCATGCAGTGTACCCTCCCAGCCCCGTACTGAGCACAGCACATACTCCATGCAGTGTACCCTCCCAGCCCTGTACTGAGCACAGCACATACTCCATGCAGTGGATCTGTAAAAGGGGACAATAGAGTGGCAGTGGGCATGTGCAAGGATGACATCATCAGCGGCTGTCCAATGGTTGAATGGCTGCTTGTGAAGCAGGAGGTAGCGGCGGTAGAGATGCTGGTAGGGGGCGGAGCCTGCACTGAAGCGCGTTGGAGAAGAGAACACTTGTATGGTAAGTGCAGCACAGTGTGCTGCGTATACAACCCCCCACCCAGCATGTGACCGGTACTGGAGGGGCGGGTCCAACGCTCAGATCGGAGTTCCCCTTTAGGTGGAAGGACTTACCTTGGCCTTGATCTGTTTGGCAGTATCGGTGAGGAAGATGGAGGAGTTGGGGTCGCTGGCGCTCATCTTGGTCTGCGCCCCCTGCAGGGCCGGGAAGAAGGTGGAATGCAGTAAGGCCGGTTTGGGGTAGTTGATCCTCGGGGCCACATCCCGGGTCATCCGGAAATACGGATCCTGGAACAGAGGAAACCATGGCAACCTACAGACAAGTGCCAGGACGGGGGGAGGGGAGCAGACACGTGATGATCCCTTCTAATCTATAACACGGTACTGCTACCCCTCCTCCCCCACCAGAGAGATCATCCTCACTGCACATTATGGCAGGAGACATTACAGGATGTGAGGCTCCTTCCTACCTGGTCAATGGCGCAGTCGGATGGGGGCGGGCTCGTAACTGGTTGGGGGCAGGGCTCGTACCTAGTCGATGGCGCGGTGCTCATACCTGGTCGGGGCAGGGGCTTGTACCTGGTCGGGGGTGCAGTCAGGTGGGGGCGGGCTCATACTTGGTCGGGGGCGGAACTCGTACCTGGTCGATGGTGCGGGCTGGTACTGGGAGGGGGTGGGGCTCGTACCTGGTTGATAGTGCGGGAGGGGGCGGGGATCGTACCTGGTCGATGGGGCAGTCAGGTGGGGGTGGGGCTCGTACCTGGTTGGAGGCGGGGTTCGTACCTGGTCGATGGCGCAGTCAGGTGGGGGTGGGGCTCGTACCTGGTCGATGGTGCGGGAGGGGGCGGGGATCGTACCTGGTCGATGGCGCAGTCAGGTGGGGGTGGGGCTCGTACCTGGTCGATGGTGCGGGAGGGGGCAGGGATGGTACTTGGTTGATGGGGCGGGGATCGTACCTGGTCGATGGCGCAGTCAGGTGGGGGCGGGGCTCGTACCTGGTCGATGGCACAGTCAGGTGGGGGTGGGGCTCATACCTGGTCGATGGTGCGGGAGGGGGCGGGGCTCGTACCTGGGTCGATGGGGTGGGGCTTGTACCTGGTCGATGGCGCAATCAGGTGGGGGCGGGGCTCGTACCTGGTCGATGGCACAGTCAGGTGGGGGCGGGGCTCGTACCTGGTCGATGGCACAGTCAGGTGGGGGCGGGGCTCGTACCTGGTCGGGGATCATACCTGGTCGGGGCTCATACCTGGTCCATGGCGCAGTCAGGTGGGGCTCGTACCTGGTCGGAGGCGGGGCTCGTACCTAGATGATGGAACAGTCAGGTGGGGGCGGGGCTCGTACCTGGTCGGGGGCGGGGCTCGTACCTGGTCGATGGCGCAGGGAATGAGGCACTGGATGTCTTTCCTGCCGTTGAAGATCTCGGGGAAGGAGCTGCTGAAGGACGGGGCGGCCTGGATGGCGGGAAAACTGATCTTCCCTGAAAACAGAACACACAGGTCAGGAGGACAATGGCGACAGCGTTATCTACACCCGAATATTGAATTGCCCCACCACAAAGGAACCCGCTGCCCTCATTAAACGGTCCCAGTCATTGTTATCACCCCCCAAATGTGTCTAAAAAATGTGGGCGTTACTGCCACCAAAGTGCATGGGAGGGGGGAAAAAGAAGAAGGAACAAGATGAGCTATCACACTGACCAATAGGAAGGCTACGGAGGGGAGGAGCCATCACACTGATCAATAGGGAGGCTGTGGAGGGGAGGAGCCATCACACTGATCAATAGGGAGGCTGAGGAGGGGAGGAGCCATCACACTGATCAATAGGGAGGCTGAGGAGGGGAGGAGCCATCACACTGATCAATAGGGAGGCTGAGGAGCCATCACACTGATCAATAGGGAGGCTGAGGAGGTGAGGGGGAGGAGCCATCACACTGACCAATAGGGAGGCTGAGGAGGGGAGGAGCCATCACACTGACCAATAGGAAGGCTGAGGAGGGGAGAAGCCATCACACTGATCAATAGGAAGGCTGTGGAGGGGAGGAGCCATCACACTGATCAATAGGAAGGCTGTGGAGGGGAGGAGCCATCACACTGATCAATAGGAAGGCTGTCGCGGTGAGAAGCCATCACACTGATCAATAGGGAGGCTGAGGAGGGGAGGAGCCATCACACTGATCAATAGGGAGGCTGATGAGGGGAGGAGCCATCACACTGATCAATAGGGAGGCTGAGGAGCCATCACACTGATCAATAGGGAGGCTGAGGAGGTGAGGGGGAGGAGCCATCACACTGACCAATAGGGAGGCTGAGGAGGGGAGGAGCCATCACACTGACCAATAGGAAGGCTGAGGAGGGGAGGAGCCATCACACTGATCAATAGGAAGGCTGAGGAGGGGAGGAGCCATCACACTGATCAATAGGGAGGCCGAGGAGGGGAGGAGCCATCACACTGATCAATAGGGAGGCCGAGGAGGGGAGGAGCCATCACACTGATCAATAGGGAGGCCGAGGAGGGGAGGAGCCATCACACTGATCAATAGGGAGGCTGAAGAGGGGAGGAGCCATCACACTGATCAATAGGAAGGCTGAGGAGGGGAGGAGCCATCACAATGATCAATAGGAAGGCTGAGGAGGGGAGGAGCCATCACACTGATCTATAGGAAGGCTGAGGAGGGGAGGAGCCATCACACTGATCAATAGGAAGGCTGAGGAGGTGAGGAGCCATCACACTGATCAATAGGAAGGCTGAGGAGGTGAGAAGCCATCACACTGATTAATAGGAAGGCTGAGGAGGTGAGGGGGAGGAGCCATCACACTGATCAATAGGGAGGCTGGGGAGGGGAGGAGCCATCACACTGATCAATAGGGAGGCTGAGGAAGTGAGGGGGAGGAGCCATCACACTGATCAATAGGAAGGCTGAGGAGGTGAGGGGGGGGGAGCCATCACACTGATCAATAGGGAGGCTGAGGAGGGGAGGAGCCATCACACTGATCAATAGGAAGGCTGGAGGAGGTGAGGAGCCATCACACTGATCAATAGGGAGGCTGAGGAGGTGAGGAGAGGAGCCATCACACTGATCTATAGGGAGGCTGAAGAGGGGAGGAGCTATCACACTGATAAATAGGGAGGCTGAGGAGGTGAGGGGGAGGAGCCATCACACTGATCTATAGGGAGGCTGAAGAGGGGAGGAGCTATCACACTGATAAATAGGGAGGCTGAGGAGGTGAGGGGGAGGAGCCATCACACTGATCAATAGGGAGGCTGGGGAGGGGAGGAGCCATCACACTGATCAATAGGAAGGCTGAGGAGGTGAGGAGCCATCACACTGATCAATAGGAAGGCTGAGGAGGTGAGGAGCCATCACACTGATCAATAGGAAGGCTGAGGAGGTGAGGGGGGGGGGGGGGAGCCATCACACTGATCAATAGGAAGGCTGAGGAGGTGAGGAGAGGAGCCATCACACTGATCAATAGGGAGGCTGAGGAGGTGAGGAGAGGAGCCATCACACTGATCAATAGGGAGGCTGGGGAGTAGAGGAGCCATCACACTGATCTATAGGGAGGCTGAGGAAGTGAGGGGGAGGAGCCATCACACTGATCAATAGGGAGGCTGGGGAGGAGAGGAGCCATCACACTGATCTATAGGGAGGCTGAGGAAGTGAGGGGGGGAGCCATCACACTGATCAATAGGAAGGCTGAGGAGGTGAGGGGGGGGGGAGCCATCACACTGAGCAATAGGAAGGCTGAGGAGGGGAGGAGCCATCACACTGATCAATAGGGAGGCTGAGGAGGAGAGGAGCCATCACACTGATCAATAGGGAGGCTGAGGAGGTGAGGAGCCATCACACTGATCAATAGGAAGGCTGAGAAGGTATCACACTGATCAATAGGAAGGCTGAGGAGGTGAGGGGGAGGAGCCATCACACTGATCAATAGGGAGGCTGGGGAGGGGAGGAGCCATCACACTGATCAATAGGGAGGCTGAGGAAGTGAGGGGGAGGAGCCATCACACTGATCAATAGGAAGGCTGAGGAGGTGAGGGGGGGGAGCCATCACACTGATCAATAGGAAGGCTGAGGAGGGGAGGAGCCATCACACTGATCAATAGGGAGGCTGAGGAGGGGAGGAGCCATCACACTGATCAATAGGAAGGCTGAGGAGGTGAGGAGCCATCACACTGATCAATAGGGAGGCTGAGGAGGTGAGGAGAGGAGCCATCACACTGATCTATAGGGAGGCTGAAGAGGGGAGGAGCTATCACACTGATAAATAGGGAGGCTGAGGAGGTGAGGGGGAGGAGCCATCACACTGATCAATAGGGAGGCTGGGGAGGGGAGGAGCCATCACACTGATCAATAGGGAGGCTGAGGAGGTGAGGGAGCCATCACACTGATCAATAGGAAGGCTGAGGAGGTGAGGGGGGAGGAGCCATCACACTGATCAATAGGGAGGCTGGGGAGGAGAGGAGCCATCACACTGATCTATAGGGAGGCTGAGGAAGTGAGGGGGAGGAGCCATCACACTGATCAATAGGAAGGCTGAGGAGGTGAGGGGGGGGGAGCCATCACACTGATCAATAGGAAGGCTGAGGAGGTGAGGGGGGGGGAGCCATCACACTGATCAATAGGAAGGCTGAGGAGGTGAGGGGGGGGGGGGGAGCCATCACACTGATCAATAGGAAGGCTGAGGAGGTGAGGTGAGGGGGAGGAGCCATCACACTGAGCAATAGGAAGGCTGAGGAGGGGAGGAGCCATCACACTGATCAATAGGGAGGCTGAGGAAGAGAGGGGGAGGAGCCATCACACTGATCAATAGGGAGGCTGAGGAGGTGAGGGGGGGGAGCCATCACACTGAATCAATAGGAAGGCTGAGGAGGTGAGGGGGGGGGAGCCATCACACTGATCAATAGGAAGGCTGAGGAGGTGAGGTGAGGGGGAGGAGCCATCACACTGATCAATAGGGAGGCTGGGGAGGGGAGGAGCCATCACACTGATCAATAGGGAGGCTGAGGGAAGTGAGGGGGAGGAGCCATCACACTGATCAATAGGAAGGCTGAGGAGGTGAGGAGCCATCACACTGATCTATAGGGAGGCTGAAGAGGGGAGGAGCTATCACACTGATAAATAGGGAGGCTGAGGAGGTGAGGGGGAGGAGCCATCACACTGATGAATAGGAAGGCTGAGGAGGTGAGGAGCCATCACACTGATCAATAGGGAGGCTGAGGAGGTGAGGAGCCATCACACTGATCAATAGGGAGGCTGAGGAGGTGAGGAGCCATCACACTGATCAATAGGGAGGCTGAGGAGGTGAGGAGCCATCACACTGATCAATAGGGAGGCTGAGGAGGTGAGGAGCCATCACACTGATCAATAGGGAGGCTGAGGAGGTGAGGAGCCATCACACTGATCAAATAGGGAGGCTGAGGAGGTGAGGAGCCATCACACTGATCTATAGGGAGGCTGAAGAGGGGAGGAGCTATCACACTGATAAATAGGGAGGCTGAGGAGGTGAGGGGGAGGAGCCATCACACTGATCAATAGGGAGGCTGAGGAGGTGAGGAGCCATCACACTGATCAATAGGAAGGCTGAGGAGGTGAGGAGCCATCACACTGATCAATAGGGAGGCTGAGGAGGTGAGGAGCCATCACACTGATCAATAGGGAGGCTGAGGTGAGGAGCCATCACACTGATCAATAGGGAGGCTGAGGAGGTGAGGAGCCATCACACTGATCAATAGGGAGGCTGAGGAGGTGAGGAGCCATCACACTGATCTATAGGGAGGCTGAAGAGGGGAGGAGCTATCACACTGATAAATAGGGAGGCTGAGGAGGTGAGGGGGGAGGAGCCATCACACTGATCAATAGGGAGGCTGAGGAGGGGAGGAGCTATCACACTGATCAATAGGGAGGCTGAGGAGGGGAGGAGCTATCACACTGATAAATAGGAAGGGTGAGGGGGGAGGAGCCAGGCATCTCATGTATGATAAGAATGGTGGATAATGATTGGCTGTGGATATCATACATCGGGGGATGGGATCTCACACATCTATGCACACAGATAGAGAAAGTCGCACCGCCTGCTGAACAGAACATTTCTCATTGGGCTCTGTGATGTCTCCACCAATCGGTGACAACACTTTCCTCACCGGCTTCCTGTGTCCCCCCGCCCCCGGGATCCCGCCATTGGACGTCTTACCGATACAATCGCTGTCTGTGAAGCCGAAGATTCCTTTCACCTGGTTGAAGGTGACGTGTTTCTGGACCTGGACCACGTTCCTGTAGAATCCGGGACTCGACCTTCAGAGAAAACAACAAAAAGTTCACAATGTATCCAAACCGGCACCGTGATGTCATCTATTACCTGCAGCCAATCAGGGGTGGGGTGTTAGATTGTTGTTCTCACCCAGTGATCCCGCCAGTAACACTTCCTGTCCTCGGGTGACAACGCTCACTCCCTGCACTGTATCTATGGGGGAGGGGTCACTCAGGACAGGAAGTGATGGGATCTTCTCCATACATGGAATGAGGTCGGCACAGAACTGGAGTGTAAATTCCAGGCAGCTCCTACAATGGTGCCGGGAGATCTTCACACCCGGGGGGGGGGGTCATTCTACAATGTGTGGGTGGGTCATGTCCGGGTGTCCCTCCCACTTTGCAGTGCCAAGCTCGGCATCAATAAGGCAGAAGTGGGCAAGAATCCTCCGCCGGGGGGGGGGGGGGACTACTACAACCAGAACTACTACTATCACCAGATCTACTACAAGCTGATCTACATATAATGAGGACACCTGCTGGACATCTACAGGAACTGCACTGATATAATGGGGACACCTGCTGGACATCTACAGGAACTGCACTGATATAATGGGGGACACCTGCTGGACATCTACAGGAACTGCACTGATATAATGGGGACACTGCTGGACATCTACAGGAACTGCACTGATATAATGGGGACACCTGCTGGACATCTACAGGAACTGCACTGATATAATGGGGGACACCTGCTGGACATCTACAGGAACTGCACTGATATAATGGGGACACCTGCTGGACATCTACAGGAACTGCACTGATATAATGGGGGACACCTGCTGGACATCTACAGGAACTGCACTGATATAATGGGGGACACCTGCTGGACATCTACAGGAACTGCACTGATATAATGGGGACACCTGCTGGACATCTACAGGAACTGCACTGATATAATGGGGACACCTGCTAGGACATCTACAGGAACTGCACTGATATAATGGGGACACCTGCTGGACATCTACAGGAACTGCACTGATATAATGAGGACACCTGCTGGACATCTACAGGAACTGCACTGATATAATGGGGACACCTGCTGGACATCTACAGGAACTGCACTGATATAATGGGGACACCTGCTGGACATCTACAGGAACTGCACTGATATAATGGGGACACCTGCTTGGACATCTACAGGAACTGCACTGATATAATGGGGACACCTGCTGGACATCTACAGGAACTGCACTGATATAATGGGGACACCTGCTGGACATCTACAGGAACTGCACTGATATAATGGGGACACCTGCTGGACAGCTACAGGAACTGCACTGATATAATGAGGACACCTGCTGGACATCTACAGGAACTGCACTGATATAATGGGGACACCTGCTGGACATCTACAGGAACTGCACTGATATAATGGGGACACCTGCTGGACATCTACAGGAACTGCACTGATATAATGGGGACACCTGCTGGACAGCTACAGGAACTGCACTGATATAATGAGGACACCTGCTGGACATCTACAGGAACTGCACTGATATAATGGGACACCTGCTGGACATCTACAGGAACTGCACTGATATAATGAGGACACCTGCTGGACATCTACAGGAACTGCACTGATATAATGGGGACACCTGCTGGACAGCTACAGGAACTGCACTGATATTAATGGGGACACCTGCTGGACATCTACAGGAACTGCACTGATATAATGGGGACACCTGCTAGACATCTACAGGAACTGCACTGATATAATGGGGACACCTGCTGGACATCTACAGGAACTGCACTGATATAATGGGGACACCTGCTGGACATCTACAGGAACTGCACTGATATAATGGGGGACACCTGCTGGACATCTACAGGAACTGCACTGATATAATGAGGACACCTGCTGGAAAGCTACAGGAACTGCAGCAGGATGTACACATAAAGGTAAGTGGTTTATTATGACAGGTAAGTACATACTGCAGACACATTACATTCTATTTCCAATACTTATTCACATTCCGGCCTCGGCAAGAAGTGGTTGTTTATACCCCCTCCCCCTCCCAGTGGGGATTTCTTGGACTTCTGTATGACTGCAGGACAGGAAATTTGTATTCTGAGCCTTTTGGCTGCACCGTCCTCCAATATAAACAGCACAGCGATGAGCTCCTCTGTCACTCTGCTCTCCTATCAACATGCTTCTCCCTCTCCCAGTCTGAGCTCTGCTGGCATTGTAGGATGTATGAATGAATGTTGGCGGAGTTGATCGGTGCTCGGACTCACCCCATGTATTGCAGATCGGAGAAGATGAAGGTCTTGTTGACGTCGAAGCCGCAGGCGATGATATCTCGGACGTTCTCCAGGGTGTATTTGTACGCTGTCTCTAAGGTCAGATCCTTCCACAGATACTTCTCATCGTCCGTCATCTGCACCACCAGCGGGACATCGAAGACTTCCTGTAACCACCTGAGGAGGAGGAGGAGGAGAAGGGTCAGCGTGTGCCGCCGGCTCCCTCTATGTACGAAGATGGGAGGGGAGATGATGGGGGAGGGGAGATGGGAGGGACGGGGGAGGGGCATTACTTGGTGAAGATGAACGGGACGAGATGTCCGACGTGCATGGAGCCGGAAGACGGACCCCGTCCGGTGTACAGATAGAACGGCTTCCCCTTCTCCACCGAGTCCAGAATCTGGTGCATGTCCCTGGGGGAGAACAGACATCATGAGGGGGGAGGGGAGGAGAACAGACATCATGAGGAGGGGAGAGGAGGGGGGAAACAGACATCATGAGGGGGGAGTGGAGGAGAACAGACATCATGAGGGGGGAGGGGAGAGGAGAGCAGACATCATGAGGGGGGAGGGGAGAGGAGAGCAGACATCATGAGGGGGGAGGGGAGAGGAGAACGGACATCATGAGGGGGGAGGGGAGAGGAGAACGGACATCATGAGGGGGGAGGGGAGAGGAGAACAGACATCATGAGGGGGGAGGGGAGAGGAGAACAGACATCATGAGGGGGGAGGGGAGAGGAGAACAGACATCATGAGGGGGGAGGGGAGAGGAGAACAGACATCATGAGGGGGGAGGGGAGAGGAGAACAGACATCATGAGGGGGGAGGGGAGAGGAGAACAGACATCATGAGGGGGGAAACAGACATCATGAGGAGGGAGGAGAACAGACATCATGAGGAGGGAGGAGAACAGACATCATGAGGAGGGAAACAGACATCATGAGGGGGGGAGGAAAACAGACATTGTGAGGGGGGAGGGGAGAGGAGGGGGGGGAAACAGACATCATGAGGGGGGAGGGGAGAGGAGAGCAGACATCATGAGGGGGGAGGGGAGAGGAGAACAGACATCATGAGGGGGGAGGGGAGAGGAGAACAGACATCATGAGGGGGGAGAGGAGAACAGACATCATGAGGGGGGAGGGGAGAGGAGAACAGACATCATGAGGGGGGAGGGGAGAGGAGAACAGACATCATGAGGGGGGAGGGGAGAGGAGAACAGACATCATGAGGGGGGAAACAGACATCATGAGGAGGGAGGAGAACAGACATCATGAGGAGGGAGGAGAACAGACATCATGAGGAGGGAAACAGACATCATGAGGGGGGAGGAAAACAGACATTGTGAGGGGGGAGGGGAGAGGAGGGGGGGGAAACAGACATCATGAGGGGGAGGGGGGAAACAGACATCATGAGGGGGGAGGGGAGAGGAGGAGGAAAACAGACAACATCGTGGGGGGGGGGGGAGGGAAGAGGAGGGAGGGAAACAGACATCATGAGGGGGGGAGGGGGAGGAAAAAACAGACTTCATGAGGGGGGAGGAAAACAGACATCATGAGGGGGGAGGGGAGAGGAAAACAGACATCATGAGGGGGGAGGGGAGAGGAAAACAGACATCATGAGGGGGGAGGGGAGACACTTATCTGTTTACAAGTTTTTTCTGGTTATACAAAAATTCTGCACAAGACTTTACAATTGAGCGGCACGCAGTAAGTGATCAATAAAAAGATCAATTGATATAAAATGTGCTCCGCTGTATAAATATAAAAGGGAAATGTGCGCAGCACCCGAAAACAAAACCAAAAACTGCGATCGATAAATGAAATAATAACAATGTCTCATCAATAATTTTCCCGATGATCTCTGACAATGACCGTCGCCAATCCATTGTGACCCCTCCCCCAGCCATCACCCCGGGGTGTGTCCTCACCTTATGACCTCGATTAGGAAAGGTCAAACAAGAGTCACTCACCCCCCCCCCCCCAAAATATACTTCTTGTCATTGAGTACCGCGATGAGGTCATACATGTTGGGTGGAGTGATCCAGGAGAGAGAGGACTGCCCACATCTAATCTGTGTGGTTTTCCTGTGGCAGAGCGATCTCGGGCTCACAGTAGTACATTGTACACAGAGGCTGTTCATACTTCTATCCATTGTGAGGGATATCTTACCAGCTTTCCAATAAATCGGGTTCCATCAGTGAACGCTAGGAGATCTTCTTTTCTTTCAGCAGTGAGCACTATTGGATCTTTTCTTTCTGCAGTGAACACTATGGGATCTTTTCTTTCTGCTGTGAGCACTATGGGATCTTTTCTTTCTGCAGTGAGCACTATGGGATCTTTTCTTTCTGCAGTGAGCACTATGGGATCTTTTCTTTTTGCAGTGAGCACTATGAGATCTTTTCTTTCTGCAGTGAGCACTTTGAGATCTTTTCTTTCTGCAGTGAGCACTATGAGATCTTTTCTTTCTTCAGTGAGCACTATGGGATCTTTTCTTTCTGAAGTGAGCACTATGGGATCTTTTCTTTCTGAAGTGAGCACTATGGGATCTTTTCTTTCAGCAGTGAGCACAATGGGATCTTCTTTTCTTTCAGCAGTGAGCACTATGGGATCTTTTCGTGCTGCTGTGAACGCTAGGAGATCTTCTTTTCTTTTAGCAGTGAGCACTATTGGATCTTTTCTTTCTGCCTCAGGTTCACACAGAGATGAGACATATTTCTGGTGGTGGATTAACCCCTGCAGCACTGAATGTTATGTGGGAGGAGCCTCTATTAGGAAGGAGTCTGCTGGGATATCTGGTCTTTTCCTAATGGAGGTCCAAAGATGAGGGGCACACCCCGGAGTAATGGCTGGGGGAGGGGTTATCATGTATTATCCAGCAGTATTCGTCTTCTCTGATCTTATGGCTGAGGACGGTATTTAGCTCCAGAGTTCTGATTGCTCATCAGATGATTTGGGACATTATTTTTGGTGACACATTGTAACATTGTTGTTGTTTTTTCGCAGTTTCACACATTTCACTTTTGTTTTATTCTGTATGCCTTCCCTGGTCCCCCCCCCCTCATCAACACAATAACCATTTTTTAAATAAAACCTCTTTTCATTACATATCTTATTTTACACCGTGATGTCATCACTGGGTCTCCGTGCTTCTCTATGCAATGCAGGCAGATCATGGCTGGTGGGAGGGGCCTGTACTTAGCTTCCTGAAAACATCCCAGCCTCAGTACTCCTCCTAAGAGCCCTCAGCCCTGATGCAAGCAGTGGGAGGAGTAATGCAAATATCAAAATATCTTGGGTGGAGTCTGGGAGGAGTGGGTGTTCCTATGCAGGCTGTATTTGCATAGGTAACGCCCACATGAAAGAACTGAAATCCAATGAATAAAAAAAAGGGGTGGGGCCAGAACGTCAGGCTGGGGGAGGAAAGGGGCGGGCTCCGTGTAGAGGAAAGGGGCAGGCTCCGTGTAGAGGAAAGGGGCAGGCTCCCATGTGTAGAGGAAAGGGGCGGTTAGAGGAAAGGGACGGGCTCCCATGTGTAGAGGAAAGGGACGGGCTCCCATGTGTAGAGGAAAGGGACGGGCTCCCATGTGTAGAGGAAAGGGGCGGGCTCCCATGTGTAGAGGAAAGGGGCGGGCTCCCATGTGTAGAGGAAAGGGGCGGGCTCCCATGTGTAGAGGAAAGGGACGGGCTCCCATGTGTAGAGGAAAGGGACGGGCTCCCATGTGTAGAGGAAAGGGGCGGGCTCCCATGTGTAGAGGAAAGGGACGGGCTCCCATGTGTAGAGGAAAGGGACGGTTAGAGGAAAGGGGCGGGCTCCGTGTAGAGGAAAGGGGCGGTTAGAGGAAAGGGGCGGGCTCCGTGTAGAGGAAAGGGGCGGGCTCCGTGTAGAGGAAAGGGGCGGTTAGAGGAAAGGGGCGGGCTCCCATGTGTAGAGGAAAGGGACGGGCTCCCATGTGTAGAGGAAAGGGACGGGCTCCCATGTGTAGAGGAAAGGGACGGGCTCCCATGTGTAGAGGAAAGGGACGGGCTCCCATGTGTAGAGGAAAGGGGCGGGCTCCCATGTGTAGAGGAAAGGGACGGGCTCCCATGTGTAGAGGAAAGGGACGGGCTCCCATGTGTAGAGGAAAGGGACGGGCTCCCATGTGTAGAGGAAAGGGACGGGCTCCCATGTGTAGAGGAAAGGGACGGGCTCCCATGTGTAGAGGAAAGGGGCGGGCTCCCATGTGTAGAGGAAAGGGGCGGGCTCCCATGTGTAGAGGAAAGGGGCGGGCTCCCATGTGTAGAGGAAAGGGACGGGCTCCCATGTGTAGAGGAAAGGGACGGGCTCCCATGTGTAGAGGAAAGGGACGGGCTCCCATGTGTAGAGGAAAGGGACGGGCTCCCATGTGTAGAGGAAAGGGGCGGGCTCCCATGTGTAGAGGAAAGGGGCGGGCTCCCATGTGTAGAGGAAAGGGACGGGCTCCCATGTGTAGAGGAAAGGGACGGGCTCCCATGTGTAGAGGAAAGGGACGGGCTCCCATGTGTAGAGGAAAGGGACGGGCTCCGTGTAGAGGATAGGGGCGGGCTCTGTGTAGAGGAAAGGGACGGGCTCCCATGTGTAGAGGAAAGGGACGGTTAGAGGAAAGGGGCGGGCTCCGTGTAGAGGATAGGGGCGGGCTCTGTGTAGAGGAAAGGGACGGGCTCCCATGTGTAGAGGAAAGGGACGGGCTCCCATGTGTAGAGGAAAGGGGCGGGCTCCCATGTGTAGAGGAAAGGGACGGGCTCCCATGTGTAGAGGAAAGGGGCGGGCTCCCATGTGTAGAGGAAAGGGGCGGGCTCCCATGTGTAGAGGAAAGGGACGGGCTCCCATGTGTAGAGGAAAGGGACGGGCTCCCATGTGTAGAGGAAAGGGGCGGGCTCCCATGTGTAGAGGAAAGGGGCGGGCTCCCATGTGTAGAGGAAAGGGGCGGGCTCCCATGTGTAGAGGAAAGGGGCGGGCTCCCATGTGTAGAGGAAAGGGGCGGGCTCCCATGTGTAGAGGAAAGGGGCGGGCTCCCATGTGTAGAGGAAAGGGGCGGGCTCCCATGTGTAGAGGAAAGGGGCGGGCTCCCATGTGTAGAGGAAAGGGGCGGGCTCCCATGTGTAGAGGAAAGGGACGGGCTCCCATGTGTAGAGGAAAGGGACGGGCTCCCATGTGTAGAGGAAAGGGACGGGCTCCCATGTGTAGAGGAAAGGGACGGGCTCCCATGTGTAGAGGAAAGGGACGGGCTCCCATGTGTAGAGGAAAGGGACGGTTAGAGGAAAGGGGCGGGCTCCGTGTAGAGGAAAGGGGCGGGCTCCGTGTAGAGGAAAGGGGCGGGCTCCGTGTAGAGGAAAGGGGCGGGCTCCGTGTAGAGGAAAGGGGCGGGCTCCGTGTAGAGGAAAGGGGCGGGCTCCGTGTAGAGGAAAGGGACGGGCTCCGTGTAGAGGAAAGGGACGGGCTCCGTGTAGAGGAAAGGGGCGGGCTCCCATGTGTAGAGGAAAGGGGCGGGCTCCCATGTGTAGAGGAAAGGGGCGGGCTCCCATGTGTAGAGGAAAGGGGCGGGCTCCCATGTGTAGAGGAAAGGGACGGTTAGAGGAAAGGGGCGGGCTCCGTGTAGAGGAAAGGGGCGGTTAGAGGAAAGGGGCGGGCTCCGTGTAGAGGAAAGGGGCGGGCTCCGTGTAGAGGAAAGGGGCAGGCTCCGTGTAGAGGAAAGGGGCAGGCTCCGTGTAGAGGAAAGGGGCAGGCTCCCATGTGTAGAGGAAAGGGGCGGTTAGAGGAAAGGGACGGGCTCCCATGTGTAGAGGAAAGGGACGGGCTCCCATGTGTAGAGGAAAGGGACGGGCTCCCATGTGTAGAGGAAAGGGGCGGGCTCCGTGTAGAGGAAAGGGGCGGGCTCCCATGTGTAGAGGAAAGGGACGGGCTCCCATGTGTAGAGGAAAGGGACGGGCTCCCATGTGTAGAGGAAAGGGACGGGCTCCCATGTGTAGAGGAAAGGGACGGGCTCCCATGTGTAGAGGAAAGGGACGGGCTCCGTGTAGAGGAAAGGGGCGGGCTCCGTGTAGAGGAAAGGGGCGGGCTCTGTGTAGAGGAAAGGGGCGGGCTCTGTGTAGAGGAAAGGGGCGGGCTCTGTGTAGAGGAAAGGGGCGGGCTCTGTGTAGAGGAAAGGGACGGGCTCCGTGTAGAGGAAAGGGGCGGTTAGAGGAAAGGGGCTGGCTCCGTGTAGAGGAAAGGGGCGGGCTCCCATGTGTAGAGGAAAGGGGCGGGCTCCCATGTGTAGAGGAAAGGGACGGGCTCCCATGTGTAGAGGAAAGGGACGGGCTCCCATGTGTAGAGGAAAGGGACGGGCTCCGTGTAGAGGAAAGGGACGGGCTCCGTGTAGAGGAAAGGGACGGGCTCCGTGTAGAGGAAAGGGACGGGCTCCGTGTAGAGGAAAGGGACGGGCTCCGTGTAGAGGAAAGGGGCGGGCTCCGTGTAGAGGAAAGGGGCGGGCTCCGTGTAGAGGAAAGGGGCGGGCTCCGTGTAGAGGAAAGGGGCGGGCTCCGTGTAGAGGAAAGGGGCGGGCTCCCATGTGTAGAGGAAAGGGGCGGGCTCCCATGTGTAGAGGAAAGGGGCGGGCTCCGTGTAGAGGAAAGGGGCGGGCTCCCATGTGTAGAGGAAAGGGGCGGGCTCCCATGTGTAGAGGAAAGGGGCGGGCTCCCATGTGTAGAGGAAAGGGGCGGGCTCCCATGTGTAGAGGAAAGGGGCGGGCTCCCATGTGTAGAGGAAAGGGACGGTTAGAGGAAAGGGGCGGGCTCCGTGTAGAGGAAAGGGGCGGTTAGAGGAAAGGGGCGGGCTCCGTGTAGAGGAAAGGGGCGGGCTCCGTGTAGAGGAAAGGGGCGGGCTCCGTGTAGAGGAAAGGGGCAGGCTCCGTGTAGAGGAAAGGGGCAGGCTCCCATGTGTAGAGGAAAGGGGCGGTTAGAGGAAAGGGACGGGCTCCCATGTGTAGAGGAAAGGGACGGGCTCCCATGTGTAGAGGAAAGGGACGGGCTCCCATGTGTAGAGGAAAGGGGCGGGCTCCCATGTGTAGAGGAAAGGGACGGTCTCCCATGTGTAGAGGAAAGGGACGGGCTCCCATGTGTAGAGGAAAGGGACGGGCTCCCATGTGTAGAGGAAAGGGGCGGGCTCTGTGTAGAGGAAAGGGGCGGGCTCTGTGTAGAGGAAAGGGGCGGGCTCTGTGTAGAGGAAAGGGACGGGCTCCGTGTAGAGGAAAGGGGCGGTTAGAGGAAAGGGGCTGGCTCCGTGTAGAGGAAAGGGGCGGGCTCCCATGTGTAGAGGAAAGGGGCGGGCTCCCATGTGTAGAGGAAAGGGACGGGCTCCCATGTGTAGAGGAAAGGGACGGGCTCCGTGTAGAGGAAAGGGACGGGCTCCGTGTAGAGGAAAGGGACGGGCTCCGTGTAGAGGAAAGGGGCGGGCTCCGTGTAGAGGAAAGGGGAGGGCTCCGTGTAGAGGAAAGGGGAGGGCTCCGTGTAGAGGAAAGGGGAGGGCTCCGTGTAGAGGAAAGGGGAGGGCTCCGTGTAAAGGAAAGGGGCGGGCTCCCATGTGTAGAGGAAAGGGGAGGGCTCCCATGTGTAGAGGAAAGGGGCGGGCTCCCATGTGTAGAGGAAAGGGGCGGGCTCCCATGTGTAGAGGAAAGGGACGGGCTCCCATGTGTAGAGGAAAGGGACGGGCTCCCATGTGTAGAGGAAAGGGGCGGGCTCCCATGTGTAGAGGAAAGGGGCGGGCTCCCATGTGTAGAGGAAAGGGGCGGGCTCCCATGTGTAGAGGAAAGGGGCGGGCTCTCATGTGTAGAGGAAAGGGGCGGGCTCCCATGTGTAGAGGAAAGGGGCGGTTAGAGGAAAGGGGCGGGCTCCGTGTAGAGGAAAGGGGCGGGCTCCGTGTAGAGGAAAGGGGCGGGCTCCCATGTGTAGAGGAAAGGGACGGGCTCCCATGTGTAGAGGAAAGGGACGGGCTCCCATGTGTAGAGGAAAGGGGCGGTTAGAGGAAAGGGGCGGGCTCCCATGTGTAGAGGAAAGGGGCGGGCTCCCATGTGTAGAGGAAAGGGGCGGTTAGAGGAAAGGGGCGGGCTCCCATGTGTAGAGGAAAGGGACGGGCTCCCATGTGTAGAGGAAAGGGGCGGGCTCCCATGTGTAGAGGAAAGGGACGGGCTCCCATGTGTAGAGGAAAGGGACGGGCTCCCATGTGTAGAGGAAAGGGGCGGGCTCCCATGTGTAGAGGAAAGGGGCGGGCTCCCATGTGTAGAGGAAAGGGACGGGCTCCCATGTGTAGAGGAAAGGGACGGGCTTCCATGTGTAGAGGAAAGGGACGGGCTCCCATGTGTAGAGGAAAGGGACGGGCTCCCATGTGTAGAGGAAAGGGACGGGCTCCCATGTGTAGAGGAAAGGGACGGGCTCCCATGTGTAGAGGAAAGGGACGGGCTCCCATGTGTAGAGGAAAGGGACGGGCTCCCATGTGTAGAGGAAAGGGACGGGCTCCCATGTGTAGAGGAAAGGGGCGGGCTCCCATGTGTAGAGGAAAGGGACGGGCTCCCATGTGTAGAGGAAAGGGACGGGCTCCCATGTGTAGAGGAAAGGGACGGGCTCCCATGTGTAGAGGAAAGGGACGGGCTCCCATGTGTAGAGGAAAGGGACGGGCTCCCATGTGTAGAGGAAAGGGACGGGCTCCCATGTGTAGAGGAAAGGGACGGGCTCCCATGTGTAGAGGAAAGGGACGGGCTCCCATGTGTAGAGGAAAGGGACGGGCTCCCATGTGTAGAGGAAAGGGACGGGCTCCCATGTGTAGAGGAAAGGGACGGGCTCCCATGTGTAGAGGAAAGGGACGGGCTCCCATGTGTAGAGGAAAGGGACGGGCTCCCATGTGTAGAGGAAAGGGACGGGCTCCCATGTGTAGAGGAAAGGGGCGGGCTCCCATGTGTAGAGGAAAGGGGCGGGCTCCCATGTGTAGAGGAAAGGGACGGGCTCCCATGTGTAGAGGAAAGGGACGGGCTCCCATGTGTAGAGGAAAGGGACGGGCTCCCATGTGTAGAGGAAAGGGACGGGCTCCCATGTGTAGAGGAAAGGGACGGGCTCCCATGTGTAGAGGAAAGGGACGGGCTCCCATGTGTAGAGGAAAGGGACGGGCTCCCATGTGTAGAGGAAAGGGACGGGCTCCCATGTGTAGAGGAAAGGGACGGGCTCCCATGTGTAGAGGAAAGGGACGGGCTCCCATGTGTAGAGGAAAGGGGCGGGCTCCCATGTGTAGAGGAAAGGGGCGGGCTCCGTGTAGAGGAAAGGGACGGGCTCCCATGTGTAGAGGAAAGGGGCGGGCTCCGTGTAGAGGAAAGGGACGGGCTCCCATGTGTAGAGGAAAGGGGCGGGCTCCGTGTAGAGGAAAGGGACGGGCTCCCATGTGTAGAGGAAAGGGGCGGGCTTCGTGTGGAGGAAAGGGACGGGCTCCCATGTGTAGAGGAAAGGGGCGGGCTCCCATGTGTAGAGGAAAGGGGCGGGCTCCCATGTGTAGAGGAAAGGGGCGGGCTCCCATGTGTAGAGGAAAGGGGCGGGCTCCCATGTGTAGAGGAAAGGGGCGGGCTCCCATGTGTAGAGGAAAGGGGCGGGCTCCCATGTGTAGAGGAAAGGGGCGGGCTCCCATGTGTAGAGGAAAGGGGCGGGCTCCCATGTGTAGAGGAAAGGGGCGGGCTCCCATGTGTAGAGGAAAGGGGCGGGCTCCCATGTGTAGAGGAAAGGGGCGGGCTCCCATGTGTAGAGGAAAGGGGCGGGCTCCCATGTGTAGAGGAAAGGGGCGGGCTCCCATGTGTAGAGGAAAGGGGCGGGCTCCCATGTGTAGAGGAAAGGGACGGGCTCCCATGTGTAGAGGAAAGGGACGGGCTCCCATGTGTAGAGGAAAGGGACGGGCTCCCATGTGTAGAGGAAAGGGACGGGCTCCCATGTGTAGAGGAAAGGGACGGGCTCCCATGTGTAGAGGAAAGGGACGGGCTCCCATGTGTAGAGGAAAGGGACGGGCTCCCATGTGTAGAGGAAAGGGACGGGCTCCCATGTGTAGAGGAAAGGGACGGGCTCCCATGTGTAGAGGAAAGGGACGGGCTCCCATGTGTAGAGGAAAGGGGCGGGCTCCCATGTGTAGAGGAAAGGGGCGGGCTCCCATGTGTAGAGGAAAGGGACGGGCTCCCATGTGTAGAGGAAAGGGGCGGGCTCCCATGTGTAGAGGAAAGGGACGGGCTCCCATGTGTAGAGGAAAGGGACGGGCTCCCATGTGTAGAGGAAAGGGGCGGGCTCCCATGTGTAGAGGAAAGGGACGGGCTCCCATGTGTAGAGGAAAGGGGCGGGCTCCCATGTGTAGAGGAAAGGGACGGGCTCCCATGTGTAGAGGAAAGGGACGGGCTCCCATGTGTAGAGGAAAGGGACGGGCTCCCATGTGTAGAGGAAAGGGACGGGCTCCCATGTGTAGAGGAAAGGGACGGGCTCCCATGTGTAGAGGAAAGGGGCGGGCTCCCATGTGTAGAGGAAAGGGACGGGCTCCCATGTGTAGAGGAAAGGGACGGGCTCCCATGTGTAGAGGAAAGGGACGGGCTCCCATGTGTAGAGGAAAGGGACGGGCTCCCATGTGTAGAGGAAAGGGGCGGGCTCCGTGTAGAGGAAAGGGACGGGCTCCCATGTGTAGAGGAAAGGGACGGGCTCCCATGTGTAGAGGAAAGGGACGGGCTCCCATGTGTAGAGGAAAGGGACGGGCTCCCATGTGTAGAGGAAAGGGACGGGCTCCCATGTGTAGAGGAAAGGGACGGGCTCCCATGTGTAGAGGAAAGGGACGGGCTCCCATGTGTAGAGGAAAGGGACGGGCTCCCATGTGTAGAGGAAAGGGACGGGCTCCCATGTGTAGAGGAAAGGGACGGGCTCCCATGTGTAGAGGAAAGGGACGGGCTCCCATGTGTAGAGGAAAGGGACGGGCTCCCATGTGTAGAGGAAAGGGACGGGCTCCCATGTGTAGAGGAAAGGGACGGGCTCCCATGTGTAGAGGAAAGGGACGGGCTCCCATGTGTAGAGGAAAGGGACGGGCTCCCATGTGTAGAGGAAAGGGACGGGCTCCCATGTGTAGAGGAAAGGGACGGGCTCCCATGTGTAGAGGAAAGGGACGGGCTCCCATGTGTAGAGGAAAGGGACGGGCTCCCATGTGTAGAGGAAAGGGACGGGCTCCCATGTGTAGAGGAAAGGGACGGGCTCCCATGTGCAGAGGAAAGGGACGGGCTCCCATGTGCAGAGGAAAGGGGCGGTTAGAGGTAAGGGGCGGGCTCCGTGTAGAGCAGGGATATGCAATTAGCGGACCTCCAGCTGTTGCCAAACTACAAGTTCCATAAGGCATAGCAAGACTCTGACAGCATTAAGCATGACACCCAGAGGCAGAGGCATGATGGGACTTGTAGTTTGGCAACAGCTGGAGGTCCGCTAATTGCATATCCCTGGTGTAGAGGAAAGGGGCGGGCTCCCATGTGTAGAGGAAAGGGACGGGCTCCCATGTGTAGAGGAAAGGGACGGGCTCCCATGTGTAGAGGAAAGGGGCGGGCTCCCATGTGTAGAGGAAAGGGGCGGGCTCCCATGTGTAGAGGAAAGGGACGGGCTCCCATGTGTAGAGGAAAGGGACGGGCTCCCATGTGTAGAGGAAAGGAACGGGCTCCCATGTGTAGAGGAAAGGGACGGGCTCCCATGTGTAGAGGAAAGGGGCGGTTAGAGGAAAGGGGCGGGCTCCAATGTGTAGAGGAAAGGGACGGGCTCCAATGTGTAGAGGAAAGGGGCGGGCTCCGTGTAGAGGAAAGGGCCGGGCCCCGTGTAGAGGAAAGGGCCGGGCCCCGTGCAGAGGAAAGGGCCGGGCCCCGTGCAGAGGAAAGGGCCGGGCCCCGTGCAGAGGAAAGGGCCGGGCTCCGTGCAGAGGAAAGGGCCGGGCTCCGTGCAGAGGAAAGGGGCGGGCTCCGTGCAGAGGAAAGGGGCGGGCTCCGTGCAGAGGAAAGGGGCGGGCTCCGTGCAGAGGAAAGGGGCGGGCTCCGTGCAGAGGAAAGGGGCGGGCTCCGTGCAGAGGAAAGGGGCGGGCTCCGTGCAGAGGAAAGGGGCGGGCTCCGTGCAGAGGAAAGGGGCGGGCTCCGTGTAGAGGAAAGGGGCGGGCTCCGTGTAGAGGAAAGGGGCGGGCTCCGTGTAGAGGAAAGGGGCGGGCGGCTCCGTGTAGAGGAAAGGGGCGGGCGGCTCCGTGTAGAGGAAAGGGGCGGGCGGCTCCGTGTAGAGGAAAGGGGCGGGCGGCTCCGTGTAGAGGAAAGGGGCGGGCGGCTCCGTGTAGAGGAAAGGGGCGGGCTCCGTGTAGAGAAAAGGGGCGGGCCGGGTATTAGACCTTGGCACACCGCGGTGGAAAAAGGGGAACTAAATCTAAAACTAAGGTTGGGACTTTGAATGAGGAAATAACTATATACACCTCCATCCCCAATGTTTTGGAACAAAAAGGCTAAATTGTTGGGACTTTGTATGAGGCATCACCTCGCCCCCTTTAGGGGGCGAGGTGATGCCCTCGATGCGGGTCGACGCCACGCCCACATGCCAAGCGGCTGACGTCATCTCCTTGGCGTTGTGCCGCTGACATGTTTGTCCACCTTGCGTCCACCACGAGGGAGGTTTGCGCGCCAAATGCTGAGCACAGTGTGTTGCTCTTGCCGCGGCGCCGCCCCCCTCATTGACGCCAGCATGACGTTGGTGGCCATCATTGGCCAACGGCTGCTACTTATATCACATATGCACAGCGCCAACCTGACACTGTGTTTCACTCGCCCAACATTGGTGCACCGTTCTGGATTCTTTTCCTATTATCTCTTCAGGTAAATTTAGTTTCACTACACTTTTTACTCATCCCTACACTTTTATGGTGGGTTCCTTACTGGGCCCCCTCCTTACTCAGCTATTTTAGCTGTACCGTCGACCTTAACCCTGCATGAGGTTATCCTATTCACTTTTTATGTTCACTTTGGGTTTAATTATGTTCCTGTTTTGGCTAATACTTTCCTTTTCCCGTCACTGTTGTCTTTTCTCTTTTTATCATTCGTCCTCCCAGTATATCAACTGTGCAATTAGCTTACTGCCAATTTATTCAATTTCCACAGATACCCCTGGGAAATATCCATTGAATAAATCAGTTCTACCGTCTAATTTACTAATCACAGCTGATAACTGGAGATTCCATCTTTATGCCTACAACTGTCACTGGTACCCACCGTGCCCCTGATGATACCACTTCAGCTCCCGGTTTGACGCCCTTAGTTGCCGTCCATATCTATAATATCTATGGTCGTACTTTATACTACAGATAGGCGAGACTGTTTGGGACCTCTCATGTCCCCTCTCTTTCTTCTGTTTTACATTTCCCTTCTTGTATTACCATACTAGTTGGGTAACTTTATATCTATTTTCTACTTTATCATAGATACCCCCACATTGCGCATCTGCTCCTGACGAGTGGTATTTAATAACCACGAAATGCGTAGAGATTTCCTATGATGCTATGCTACAATGTCCATGGTTTATATCTGTACGATATTGAAGGTTTTCTATTTTAAAGGGGAGTTCTACCCTTTTTTTATGTTTATTAAAAGTCAGCAGCTACAAAAAGTGTACCTGCTGGCTTTTAATAAACATACACTTACCTGTTCCACTGTCCAGCGCCGCGCCGCCTTGAGTTCCCCCCTCTCCCCCCTCCTCCGGCGGCGCGTCCATTCATTGTGTGGGCACCCAGCCGTGACAGCTTTCGGCTTCACGGCCGGGCACTCACTGCGCATGCGCGAACGGCGCAACGCTCTGTGAGTGGACAGGCGATCGCCTGGGACCTGTCACGTCCCAGGTGATCGCCTACAGGGAGGAGCCGCCACAAGGCGATATGACGTATCGCCTAGGCGGCTTCAGGGCGGAAGGAGGAAGTGGGACAGGAAGTCCCACTCCTACTGAAGCCCCCACTCCCCCCCCAAAAAAATTACATGCCAAATGTGGCATGTAAGGGGGGTGAGGAGTGGAATAAAAAAAAAAGTCACAAAATTGGGTGGAACTCCGCTTTAATGTACCAATCCACTATTTTTATCATGTCTACATGTTACAAGTGCAATTGTGGTTTACATATGCCAGGCAATCATTATGTGCACCATGTTGAAATTTGTTGCTATCGTTATGAACCGTTTAGATCCATTTATCGAGACCCATCAATAAAGTGTTTTACCCCCCTTTTTTATGTACAATATGTTGAGATAACCTTCTACCTCTATGTACTGTCTAGATTTTATTCGTTAATAATTAGCAACATTATTATTTACCTTTTTACTTGGTTCCTCATTTGTGTATGTATGCCCCTTTTGCAATAAATATAATGTGTACATTGATTGGTCCATTTACTCAGTTGTGTGCCTCATATAAAGTCCCAACAACACCGCGGTGGAAGGTGCTATTTTTAGCCCGTTAGTTTGCTTTCGGCGGCCTCAGCTGATTGGTGGACACAGGTGTCTCCGTTCCCACCTCCGTCATCAATAAAATAAATGGTTCCTGGAGTCATGTGACTTCATTCCTCCAATCACTGGGAGAGAATCCGCTTCACTTCCTGTCCCAGAGACACAGCAGGAAGTGACTCACCACAGAGGAAGTACCGCCCCCCTCCTAGACAGGTGTCCCCAAGATTTTCCTCGGTTCCTGCTCAGGTGACAACTTAGATTTTGGGTTCTCTCATGACATCCAGTGACAGAGGTCACTGGTGGGGAGGGGTGGGAGGGGAGGAGCCTAGGAGGATTTCTACCTGTGAGAGAAGAAGATCCCCCTGCGCAGGAAGTGGTGGGCTCTGTGACCGCACACTCGCTCTATCCGACCAATCAGATCCTCATCAATCTTACTGCTTCCAAAACGAACTAAAAAACAAAAAAAAACTTTAGAAATAAAGTAAAAATAAAATAAGAACCAGAGCGTCCCCAATACAGGAAGATGAGGAGCGGGGACACCAACTTGCTGATCGTCCCTGCCGGGAGGGGGGAGGAAAGGGGCGGAGTCCCTGCCTGGGAGGGGGTAGGAGAGGAGAGGAGTCCCTGCCGGGAGGGGGGGGGGGGGGAGGAGAGGGGCGGAATCCCTGCCAGGAGTGGGAGAGGAGAGGGCCAGAGTCCCTTCCGGGAGGGGGAGAGGAGAGGGGCGGAGTCACTGCAGGGAGGGGCGGAGTCACTGCTGGGAGGGGGAAGGAGAGGGGAGGAGTCCCTGCCTGGGAGGGGGAAGGAGAGGGGAGGAGTCCCTGCCTGGGAGGGGGAAGGAGAGGGGAGGAGTCCCTACTGGGAGGGGGGCGGAATCCCTGCCAGGAGTGGGAGAGGAGAGGGCCAGAGTCCCTTCCGGGAGGGGGAGAGGAGAGGGGCGGAGTCACTGCCTCGGAGGGGCGGAGTCACTGCTGGGAGGGGGAAGGAGAGGGGAGGAGTCCCTGCCTGGGAGGGGGAAGGAGAGGGGAGGAGTCCCTGCCTGGGAGGGGGAAGGAGAGGGGAGGAGTCCCTACTGGGAGGGGGGGGGGGAGGAGAGGGGCGGAATCCCTGCCAGGAGTGGGAGAGGAGAGGGCCAGAGTCCCTTCCGGGAGGGGGAGAGGAGAGGGGCGGAGTCACTGCAGGGAGGGGCGGAGTCACTGCTGGGAGGGGGAAGGAGAGGGGAGGAGTCCCTGCCTGGGAGGGGGAAGAAGAGGGGAGGAGTCCCTGCCTGGGAGGGGGAAGGAGAGGGGAGGAGTCCCTGCCTGGGAGGGGGAAGGAGAGGGGAGGAGTCCCTGCCTGGGAGGGGGAAGGAGAGAGGCAGAGTCCATGCCTGGGAGGGGGAAGGAGAGAGGCAGAGTCCATGCCTGGGAGGGGGAAGGAGAGAGGCAGAGTCCATGCCTGGGAGGGGGAAGGAGAGAGGCAGAGTCCATGCCTGGGAGGGGGAAGGAGAGAGGCAGAGTCCATGCCTGGGAGGGGGAAGGAGAGAGGCAGAGTCCATGCCTGGGAGGGGGAAGGAGAGAGGCAGAGTCCATGCCTGGGAGGGGGAAGGAGAGAGGCAGAGTCCATGCCTGGGAGGGGGAAGGAGAGAGGCAGAGTCCATGCCTGGGAGGGGGAAGGAGAGAGGCAGAGTCCATGCCTGGGAGGGGCGGAGTCACTGCCAGGAGGGGGGGGGGGAGAGAGGGGCGGAGTCCCTGCCTGGGAGGGGGAAGGAGAGGGGAGGAGTCCCTGCCTGGGAGGGGGAAGGAGAGGGGAGGAGTCCCTGCCTGGGAGGGGGAAGGAGAGGGGAGGAGTCCCTGCCTGGGAGGGGGAAGGAGAGGGGAGGAGTCCCTGCCTGGGAGGGGGAAGGAGAGGGGCAGAGTCCATGCCTGGGAGGGGCGGAGTCACTACCGGGAGGGGGGAGAGGGGCGGAGTCCCTGCTGGGAGGGGGGGAGAGGGGCGGCGTCCCTGCCTGGGAGGGGGAAGGAGAGGGGAGGAGTCCCTGCCTCGGAGGGGGAAGGAGAAGGGAGGAGTCCCTGCCTCGGAGGGGGAAGGAGAAGGGAGGAGTCCCTGCCTCGGAGGGGGAAGGAGAAGGGAGGAGTCCCTGCCTCGGAGGGGGATAGGAGAGGGGAGGAGTCCCTGCCTGGGAGGGGGATAGGAGAGGAGTCCCTGCCTGGGAGGGGGATAGGAGAGGGGAGGAGTCCCTGCCTGGGAGGGGGATAGGAGAGGGGCGGAATCCCTGCCGAGATGGGGGATAGGAGAGGGCCAGAGTCCCTGCCGGGAGGGGGAGAGGAGAGGAGTCCCTGCCTGGGAGGGGGAGAGGAGAGGGGCAGAGTCCCTGCCTGGGAGGGGGAGAGGAGAGGGGCAGAGTCCCTGCCTGGGAGGGGGAGAGGAGAGGGGCAGAGTCCCTGCCTGGGAGGGGGAGAGGAGAGGGGCAGAGTCCCTGCCTGGGAGGGGGAGAGGAGAGGGGCAGAGTCCCTGCCTGGGAGGGGGAGAGGAGAGGGGCAGAGTCCCTGCCTGGGAGGGGGAGAGGAGAGGGGCAGAGGAGAGGGGCAGAGTCCCTGCCTGGGAGGGGGAGAGGAGAGGGGCAGAGTCCCTGCCTGGGAGGGGGAGAGGAGAGGGGCGGAGTCCATGCCTGGGAGGGGGAGAGGGGCGGAGTCCATGCCTGGGAGGGGGCAAGGACAGGGGCGGAGTCCCTGTCGGGGGGGGGGAGGAGAAGGGCGGAGTCTCGCTGGCAGGGGGGGGCGGAGTCCCTGCTGGGAAGAGGGGGGGAGTCCCTGCCTGGGAGGGGGAAGGAGAGGGCCGGAGTCCCTGCCGGAAGGGGGGAGGAGAGGGGCGGAGTCCCTGCCTGGGAGGGGGAAGGAGATGGGCGGGGTCCCTGCCTGGGAGGGGGAAGGAGAGGGGAGGAGGTAGAACAGACCACTAGGGGGAGTTCTTCAGTCCATGAACTCACCAATCAGCTTGTCATAGTCCACCCCCTTGGCGCTGCCAGTCTGAACCGTCCACGGATCCACAAAGTCACCGCCGTCCTCAGCCGGGGGCAGACCGTTGTTGGCGGTGGGGGCGGAGTCTGTCGGCGGTGACCCCGCCTTGTATTCCTGCCCGGTAGACGCTTTATATTCCAGTTTCAGAGAAAGCAGAAGCTTCACCGCAGCATCAATCTCATCCTACAGAGGGGGAGGGGGACAGAGAGAGGGGGAGGGGGACAGAGAGAGGGGGAGGGGGACAGAGAGAGGAAATTATTAGAGGAAATTCAGCCACGGAAATTGCACACATTCCGCCCTCTGTCTCCGGGATGGAGGAATAAAGAGGATAACATGACAGGCAGAAGGAGGTGAGTACCGCCCCACCCACATACCTCCCAGGACCTTAGCTCCTCCCCTTCAGTCTTGCACAGGTGTAGCGGCTCCTCCCCCTCTGATGTCACTGCACTCTCTGAGCTTCTCACAATGTGCATCAGAAGCTGCAGCAATTCAGATAGAGCCCCGCCCTCATTTCCTGGCCGAAGGACATCCAGCATCATCTATCCCTTTCCTCCCCAGCCTGACTGTCCCTGGCCCCGCCTCTTTCATTCATTGGAAGGAATACCACCTAGAGTGGTCTCTATGCAGATACAGCCTGCCTAAGACCGCCCACTCCCCCAGATTGACACTCACCCATCAAGGCATTGTGATATTTGCATAACTCCTCCCACTGCTTGCATCGGGACTGAGGACTCCATAGAAGTTATGTACAGCCCCCTTCCGGCCCCTCCCACCAGCCATGATCTGCCTACATTGCATAGTGAAGCACAGAGACCCAGTGACGATGTCACACCTTTGTAGCTTGCTGTGATTTGAGGGTTCGGACGCGCTCCCCCTGCACCGTCAGCTGGTTGTAGAGATGGAGGGGAGTGTCGGGGTCCGCCATCTTCACGATCTCCGCCTGCAGATCTGAGGAGAAGAGATCCAAACAATTATTTATCAAAGGCGCCACCCCAGGATGGAGCTGTGGGTGCCAATAGTAGTGCAGTGCCACGTCCTAAAACTTCGGGGTCAATGGTTGAAAGATGGGAAAATTGGACTTTCCAGACACCAATTATAATAAGAAATGATACATTCATTTTATTGAAAAATTAAATACAACATCATAAAAAAAAACAGAACAACATATTAAAAACTGTAACGTGGCTTCAGTGAGGACTAAATAATTCTCCAATATGGGTGAGGAGGTGAGAGCGTACGTCCCGACAGACGCGAGACTGCGAGATTGTAGCAGAATTCAAGCTCTACGTGTTTCGTGCAAAACGCTTCCTCAGGAGTACGGATTTCATGCCAAAAACTAATTAATGGTGTTGTAAAGTTTTTTTTTTTTTTTAAATAACAAACATACCATACTTACCTCCAGTGTGCAGTTCGTTTTGCACAGAGTGGCCCCGATCCTCCTCTTCTGGGGTCCCTCGTGGCTCCTCCCAGCAAGAACTAACCCCCCCTCTGGGAAGCTCTCTCCCGAGAGGGTTAGCTTGCGGGCACGCTCCTGTGTGATACAGCCGGCGCGGCCATAGCCGCCGAGTGTATGACTCGGCCCCGCCCCCCAACGCATCGCATCACTGGACTTGATGGACAGCAGCGCAAGTCAACGTCTGCGCTGCTATCAATCTATCCAATGAAGAGCTGAGAAGCCCGGGCAATGGCCGAGCATGTTCGCGACGCGGGACTTTCCACCAGGGCTCAGGTAAGTAAACCGGGGGGGCTGCTAATCGTCGGAGGGTTTTTCACCTTAATGCATAGAATGATAGAATGCAACATGAACCTTTACAACCCCTTTAATTAGTTTTTGCCATGAAATCCGTACTCCTGAGGAAGCGTTTTGCACGAAACACGTAGAGCTTGAATTCTGCTACAATCTCGCAGTCTCGCGTCTGTCGGGACGTACTCTCTCACCTCTCACCCATACTGGAGAATTATTTAGTCCTCACTGAAGCCATGTTACAGTTTTTAATATATTGTTCTGTTTTTTTTATGATGTTGTATTTAATTTTTCAATAAAATGAATGTATCATTTCTTATTATAATTGGTGTCTGGAAAGTCCAATTTTACCATCTTTCAACAATTGACCCAGAGGAAGAGAATCAGAACACAGAGAGCGAGGCCGGTGATGACATCACTGTGACCTCACAGGAGGCCCCCTCTACATATACTGTATATATACCCCTCCCCCCTCTATATATACCCTCCCCTCTATATACAGTATATATACCCCTCCCCCTCTATATACCCCTCCCCTATATACAGTATATATATACCCTTCCCCCTCTATACAGTATATATACCCCTCCCCCTCTATATACAGTATATATATACCCCTCCCCCTCTATATAGAGTATATATACCCCCTCTCCCCTCTATATATACAGTATATATACCCCTCTCCCCCCTCTATATACAGTATATATACCCCTCCCCCTCTATATACAGTATATATACCCCTCCCCCTCTATATACAGTATATATACCCCACCATATGGGAGCAGAGCAGACAGACCCCCTCCTCCCCTATTATTATATTACTACCCCCATATATATATATATATATATATATATATATATATATACCCCACCCCTTCCCTTCCCTCCCCCCCGGGGTGTCACCTCTCTTCTCTTCTCTTCTCTCCTCTCCTCTCCTCTCTTCAGATGGTGAAATCCTCCGACACGCCGCTCTATACTGTGTGCACCCAACTATTCCTTCCCCCGGAACTCCTCCCCCAACTACATGGTTCCCTTCCCCCTCCATCACTATCCCCTCCACCTCCTCATCCCGGTGATCTGCCAAGCTTGTTCACGACAAGTCACCGTTACTAGGATCACCCCCGTCATTATCCCCCGTGTGTGACATCACTATACATCCGTGTATATATATATATATCTCGGAGCGCCGGGGGAAGACATTCGGTGACGGACCGGAAGAAGTTCTTATTGAGGAAGAGGAGTCACGTACCGGGTGATGTCATCCCTGGGAGGTTTTCAGTCAGGATCCGGGAGGTACGTCCATTATTTACACACATTGTACACCTTCTACTTCGTGTACAGGGAGCCCCACCTCCCCCTCCTCCAGGACTCCAGGAGCCCCAACCCCTCTCCTCCAGGGGCCCCCACCCCCCCCTCCTCTCCTCCAGGGGCCCCCATCCTCCCTCCTCTCCTCCAAGGGCTCCCCTCAACTCCTCCAGGGGCCCCCCTTCCAGGAGCCCCCCAGCTCTCCTCCAGGAGCCCCAATCCCACATCTCTCCTCCAGGGGCCCCCATCCCCCCTCCTCTCAACCAGGAGCCCCCCAGCTCTCCTCCAGGACAATCCCACATCTCTCCTCCAGGAGCCCCAATCCCACATCTCTCCTCCAGGAGCCCCAATCCCACATCTCTCCTCCAGGAGCCCCAATCCCACATCTCTCCTCCAGGAGCCCCAATCCCACATCTCTCCTCCAGGAGCCCCAATCCCACATCTCTCCTCCAGGGGCCCCAATCCCACATCTCTCCTCCAGGGGCCCCAATCCCACATCTCTCCTCCAGGGGCCCCAATCCCACATCTCTCCTCCAGGGGCCCCAATCCCACATCTCTCCTCCAGGGGCCCCAATCGAACATCTCTCCTCCAGGAGCCCCAATCGCACATCTCTCCTCCAGGAGCCCCAATCGCACATCTCTCCTCCAGGAGCCCCAATCGCACATCTCTCCTCCAGGAGCCCCAATCGCACATCTCTCCTCCAGGGGCCCCAATCCCACATCTCTCCTCAGGGGCCCCCATCCCCCCTCCTCTGTTCCAAGAGCCCCCCCATCTCTCCTCCAGGAGCCCCAATCCCACATCTCTCCTCCAGGAGCCCCAATCCCACATCTCTCCTCCAGGAGCCCCAATCCCACATCTCTCCTCCAGGAGCCCCAATCCCACATCTCTCCTCCAGGGGCCCCAATCCCACATCTCTCCTCCAGGAGCCCCAATCCCACATCTCTCCTCCAGGAGCCCCAATCCCACATCTCTCCTCCAGGAGCCCCAATCCCACATCTCTCCTCCAGGAGCCCCAATCCCACATCTCTCCTCCAGGAGCCCCAATCCCACATCTCTCCTCCAGGAGCCCCAATCCCACATCTCTCCTCCAGGAGCCCCAATCCCACATCTCTCCTCCAGGAGCCCCAATCCCACATCTCTCCTCCAGGAGCCCCAATCCCACATCTCTCCTCCAGGAGCCCCAATCCCACATCTCTCCTCCAGGAGCCCCAATCCCACATCTCTCCTCCAGGAGCCCCAATCCCACATCTCTCCTCCAGGGGCCCCAATCCCACATCTCTCCTCCAGGGGCCCCAATCCCACATCTCTCCTCCAGGAGCCCCAATCCCACATCTCTCCTCCAGGAGCCCCAATCCCACATCTCTCCTCCAGGGGCCCCAATCCCACATCTCTCCTCCAGGGGCCCCAATCCCACATCTCTCCTCCAGGGGCCCCAATCCCACATCTCTCCTCCAGGAGCCCCAATCCCACATCTCTCCTCCAGGAGCCCCAATCCCACATCTCTCCTCCAGGGGCCCCAATCCCACATCTCTCCTCCAGGAGCCCCAATCCCACATCTCTCCTCCAGGAGCCCCAATCCCACATCTCTCCTCCAGGAGCCCCAATCCCACATCTCTCCTCCAGGAGCCCCAATCCCACATCTCTCCTCCAGGAGCCCCAATCCCACATCTCTCCTCCAGGAGCCCCAATCCCACATCTCTCCTCCAGGAGCCCCAATCCCACATCTCTCCTCCAGGAGCCCCAATCCCACATCTCTCCTCCAGGAGCCCCAATCCCACATCTCTCCTCCAGGAGCCCCAATCCCACATCTCTCCTCCAGGAGCCCCAATCCCACATCTCTCCTCCAGGAGCCCCAATCCCACATCTCTCCTCCAGGAGCCCCAATCCCACATCTCTCCTCCAGGAGCCCCAATCCCACATCTCTCCTCCAGGGGCCCCCATCCTCCCTCCTCTCCAGGGGCCCCCATCCTCCCTCCTCTCCTCCAGGGGCCCCCATCCCCCCCTCCCCTCCTCCAGGAGCCCCAATCCCACATCTCTCTTCCAGGGGCCCCCATCCCCACATTACCCCCTCCCCTCCTCCAGGAGCCCCCATCTCACATCTCTCTTCCAGGTGCCCCCATCCCCCCCCTCCTCCAGGAGCTCCCATGTGCTGAGGTGACCCCCGTGTCGGTGTTCCGTCAGATTCGGCGACCCACCAAAACTTGTAACAGAAGTGATGTTCTGTCACCATCAGGGATGAGCTCAGGTGGAGTAGTAGATGATGGGGGGTGTAGGGATGAGCTCCGGCGTGTTCGCATTGAACACGTGCAGAGCCCGCCAAGGAAGTCGGCACCGCGCTGCGCTAATCAGATCCAGGGAGACATTTCCCGATACTCGGCTGCAGAGCCCAGGCCAATTTTCAGCTTTCAACGCTGTCGCACTTTAAATGACAATTGCGCGGTCATGCTACACTGTACCTAAACAAAATTTGTAAATAAGTAAGTTTTCTTTTTCAATGACGGGGCACTGATATGGCTGAACTAATGGGCACTGATGATGGTCACTGATAGGTGGCACTGATGGGTACTTATGGGTGGTACTGATAGGTGGCACTGATGGACACTGATGGGTGGCACTGATGATACTGATGGGTGGCATTAGTGGGCATCACATTTTTTTTTCCGTCCATAATGTTGCCAGTCAGAGCCCATTTGTGGGCACTGATTGGCATCTATTGCGCTTATTTTTGAATATGTGGATGGCCATGGGGTACATACCTGGCCATCCACATGTTACCCCCGCTTCCCTGGTGGCTCAGTGTGGGCATCCGTGCAGGGGGGGGGCTGCGCTAATAAACAATCAGCGCGAACCCCCCCCCCTCCTGTTAGGAGAGCCGCCGATCGGCTCTCCTCTACTCGCGTCTATCAGACACGAGTGAGGAAAAGCCGATCAACAGCTCTTCCTATTTACATTGTGATCAGCCGTGATTGGACACGGCTGATCACGTGGTAAAGAGCCTCCGCCAGAGGCTCTTTACCGAGATCGATGTAGCGGTGTGTCAGACTGACATACTGCACCACCTATCGCCGCAATGCGCCCCCCCCCCTCGGCGCGCGGCGGCTGTTGTTCTGCTGGACGTCATATGACGCCCAGTCAGGATAACTGAACCACCGCCCGGCCGTCATTCTGCTATAGGCCGAGCGGGAAGTGGTTAAGGCTAAACCTCTTTTCTTATTTTAGTGAGTGGCCACGTGTCTTGTTAAACTCCCTTCCGCTGAAAAGTTTTCTCCCTATTGTGGGGTCTCCAGTACGGTATTTGTACATTGAAATCATCTCCCCTCTCCAGCGTCTCTTCTCCAGAGAGAATAAGTTCAGAGCCCCCAACCTTTCCTCATAACTAATATCCTCCAGACCCTTTATTAGCTTTGTTGCCCTTCTTTGTACTCGCTCCATTTCCAGTACATCCTTCCTGAGGACTGGTGCCCAGAACTGGACGGCATACTCCAGGTGCGGCCGGACCAGAGTCTTGTAGAGCGGGAGAATTATCGTTTTATCTCTGGAGTTAATCCAATTTTTAATGCCAATATTCTGTTTGCTTTCTTAGGCTCAGCAATGCCAAGCTGCTGCTATCATCTCCTAGGACCCCCAGATCCTTTTCCATCCTAGATCCCCCCCAGAGGTTCTCCCCCCAGTGTATAGATTGCATTCATATTTTTACCACCCAAATGCATTATTTTAATTTTTTTTTACATTGAACCTCATTTGCCATGTAGTTGCCCCCCCCCCATTAATTTGTTCAGATCTTCTTGCAAGGTTTCCACATCCTGCGGAGAAGTTATTGCCCTGCTTAGCTTAGTATCGTCCACAAATACAGAGATTGAGCTGCTTACCCCGTCCTCCAGGTCATTTATGAATAAATTAACCGCTTGCCGACCGCCGCATGAACATTTACGTTGACAGAATGGCACGGACAGGCAAAAGGGCATATATATATATATATATACACGTCCCCTTTAAATTGCCGCCGTGTGGTCGGGCACTCGCCGCCGCGAGCTCCGTGACCGCGCCCACAGGACCCACAGACTCTATGTCCGCCGGTGTCCCGCGATCGTGTCATGGAGCTGAAGAACGGGTAGTTGTCATTGTATACACATCTCCCCATTCTGCCTAGTGACATGTCACTGATCGTCTGTTCCTTCTCATCAGGAGCAGTGATCAGTGATGTGTCACGGCAAGCCACGCCCCCTAACAGTTAAAATCACTCCCTAGGTCACACTTAACCCCTTCAGCGCCCCCTACTGGTTAACCCCTTCACTGCCAGTGACATTTTCACAGTAATCAGTGCATTTTTATAGCACTGATCGTTGTAAAAATGACAATGGTCCCAAAATGGTGTCAAAAGTGTCTGATGTGTCCGCCATAATGTCGCAGTCACAATAAAAATCGCTGATCGCCACCATTACTAGTAAAAAAAAAAATATTAATAAAAATGCCATAAATCTATCCCCTATTTTGTAGACGCTATAACTTTTGCACAAACCGATCAATAAACGCTTTATTGCGATTTTTTTTTTTTTTTTACCAAAAATATGTAGAAGAATACATATCGGCATAAACTGAGGGGAATTTTTTTTTTTATATATTTTTTGGGGATATATATTATAGGTGGTCTGGTCTTTGCGCAGCAAAATGGTCTGGGGCTGAAGTGGTTAAATAGGATTGGTCCCAGCACAGAACCCTGGGGGACCCCACTACCCACCCCTGACCATTCCGAGTACTCCCCATGTATCACCACCCTCTGAACTCGCCCTTGTAGCCAGGTTTCAATCCATGTAATCACCCTATGGTCCGTGCCAACGGACCTTACTTTGTATAGTAAACGTTTATGGGGAACTGTGTCAAATGCTTTTGTAAAATCCAGATACACCACGTCTACGGGCCTTCCTTTATCAAGATGGCAACTCACCTCCTCCATAGAAGGTTAACAGATTGGTTTGGCAGAATGATTCTTCATGAATCCATGCTGATTACTGCTAATGATACCGTTCTTATTACTAAAATCTTGTATATAGTCCCTTATCATCCCCTCCAAGAGCTTACATACTATTGATGTTAGGCTGACTGGTCTGTAATTCCCAGGGATGTATTTTGGGCCCTTTTTTAAATATTGGAGCTATATTGGCTTTCCTCCAATCAGCTGGTACCATTCCAGTCAGTAGACTGTCAGTAAAAATTAGGAACAATGGTCTGGCAATTACTTGACTGAGTTCCCCAAGTACCCTCGGGTGCAAGCCACCTGGTCCCAGTGATTTATTTATGTTAAGTTTTCCAAGTCTATTTCTAATTCTGTCCTCTGTTAACCATGGAGATGCTTCCTGTGATGTGTCATGAGGATAAACATTACAGTTTTGGTTACTGAAGCCCCCCGATTCCCTTGTGAAGACTGAGGAAAAGAATAAATTCAATACCTTCACCATCTCCCCATCCTTTGTAACCAGATGTCCTTCCTCATTCTTTATGGGGCCAATATGGTCTGTCCTCCCTTTTTTACCGTTTATATACTTTAAATAATTTCTTGGGATTTTTTGTGCTCTCCTCCGCTATGTGTCCTTCGTGTTCTATCTTTGCCGCCCTAATTACACCCTTACATTTCTTGTTGCATTCTTTATAAAGTCTGAATGCTGATGATGACCCCTCAGCCTTGTATTTTTTGAAGGCCTTCTCCTTTGCTTTTATATGCATTTTTACATTGGAGTTAAGCCATCCAGGACTTTTGTTCCCTCTTTTAAATGTATTACCCAATGGGAGGCACTGGCTTATGCCCTTATTTAATATTCTCTTAAAGCGAACCCATCTCTTCTCTGTGTTCTTTGTTCCTAAGATTTTATCCCAATTTATATCTTCCAGCAAGGATCGTGGTTTAGAGAAGTTGGCTCTTTTGAAATTCAGTGTCTTTGTATTCCCCTTATGTTTCCTATTTGTGTAATTTATACTGAAGCCAATTGACCGTTGTCCACGTGCATTCATAATACTCAGGTACTCGCAATACACATAACATTCAGGTACTCGCAATACACACTATGACGGTAGTCACTATATATATATATATATGTATATATATATATATATATATATATATATATATATATATATATATATATATATATATATATATATATAATATTTGGGGGTTCTAAGTCATTTTCTAGCAAAAAAAAAATGATTTTAAACTTGAAACAAACAAATGTCAGAAAAAGGTTTGGTGTTTAAGTGGTTAAACTTCCCTCATTTACACACCAAAGTTCATTCCTTCATTGCAAAAAAAAAAAAAATGGTTACAATGTTTAGACTTAACGTTCCACTGATAAAGAATGTTCTGATACTCGTCAGACTGCCCGTATTTTACAGCTGCGGCTTCAGCAGAGAGAATTCTCTGCATAGAAAGAATCGGGAAATACTTTATCAAGATCGCAACAGGGAAAAAAATCGCGATAACGATTCTTGACGATTAATTGTGCAGCGCTAATGTACAGTATAGAGCCAGGCAAGGTGGAATAGCAGGAAACCACAGTGGTTTCTGCCTTGGGAGAAAAGTATATTATGGGATGTATGTCTATGTGGAGGGAGGGGGACGCCTCCAGCAGCCCCTCCCTGCTGATAAGACTGTTTACTGATGAGAAGTTTTTAATACACCTGACCTGTGTGTCTATTGTTATTGGACAGTTTACCCCGCCCTGAATCCAAGGGAGGTGGGAGTGTCCCTGAGTTGTATATCTGTTACATGTGTTTCAATAAAGTTTTGATGTTTGTTTTTCACCCTACATTGAGTTACGGCTAATGACTGGGTGCTCGGAGGGATCTTGGATAGTGCTGGTTCCGGACAAAGAAAGCATTTACGGCAGACATAGTCCTGTTGAGTACGGGGGTCCGTCGCAATTGGTTGGCAGCGGTGGGATCATGCTTCCTGGCTGTGAACACATCCAAACCTGGATCCAAGGTCTGGATAGCAGCAGAGGTGAGGAACAGATACCAACCGCCATGGAAGAGGAATTCAGAAGGAGGTTGCCAGAGATGCAGATACAGCACAAGGGACCAGTATCAGTGCAGGTCCTGCTGGGATGGTATGATTCTGTCCACCTACAACTCTGGAAGAAATCTCCCCTCCGTCCATGTAAGGTACTGGTCACAGTATGAAGTGCGATTGCTGCTGTTGGGGGAACAGCCGAACCAGGAGTGGACAGCTGAGTTAAGCAGGCTGATCCGGGCAGAGATGCAATTGAATGAGAGCTATGTAGCCCAAGTGTGCCCGTGGACAGCGGATGAGAGCCCCCACGGAAGTCTTTGACTACGGTGGCCTGGGATTGTTGTATTGGAGGCTGTCCAGGGACCCTGACTTTGGGAGTGATCTGGAGTGGCATTTGGAGGAAATAATGGAGCACAGAGAGCGAAGACTGAATATCTCGGAAGTGCTCTGGGCACTGGAAGATTTGGAGTTTCTGGCCGTTCAGGAATGGGAGCTGGAGATCGCCTACAGACGGCTGCTAGACTCTGCTCATCCCCAGGTCTGTGCTCCCTTTGCCTGGGACTATCCAGAGGTACCAGCCGACAGTCCTGAAATCCTGGCTGAAGAGTTGGCAATGTGGCATAGTAACAGTGTGCTTTGCCCACCTGCCCCGGCAGTTATGGACGTGGAGGTATTATGGCGGATGCAGCAAGTGCTGACTGACCTTGATGATCCTGTTTCTGCACAAGATGAGGTTGGATGGAGGAATGTGTCTGTCCAGCAGCATGCCAGAGAATAGGCAGTGGAAACTCTGGAGATTGCCATCCCCCAAAGCTGAAGTGCTGACAACAGGGAAGAGCCCTGCTAACCTCTGCCCAGCACCGGTAACTTCTTCTTTGTTCTACGGACAGGAGATGGTGAACCTCTTTTCCCAGACACCAGTAATAGAGATTTGGGATTTGATAGACAATTCTGCTGAGGAAGAACAACCTGATGAGCCTCCAGCAGAAGGGCTGGAATCGGGGACAAACTTCAGTGGGCTCTGCCCAGCACCAACAGCAGTATCTGTGGAGTTGCAAGGAACTTCCCCAGCTGAGGTGCTGGTCACCGGACAGAGGGTCCAAGACCTCTGCCCCCCAACTACGGCAGTCCCAGGGGCCCATGGTGAGAAGGTGACGGTCACTCCCCAACAGTTAGCCAGAGTGGATGATGTGGGGTCCTCAGCTGAAGTGCTAACAGAGCAGAATGCACTCACTCCACTCACAGCAGCCCAACAGAAGGGCTGGCAACAGGGCAGAGTGCTGCTGGCCTCTGCCCTCAACTAACAGAATATGGGGTTCCTGTGAAAGTGGATGGGACTTCGGTCTCCACTGACAAAACCCCAAAACTTGGTTCGGCACTGAGACAGGAGGATGTCAGCCTTGCTTTGCAAGCACTGAGGGGTTTTTCACCTACTAAAAAGTGGATGGAACTTCAGTCTCCACTTGTATACCCCAGGGATGCTGGGCAGCCGGCCCAGATCCCCAACAGCATGACTGAGTGATCCCAGCCACCCTGTCTTCTCTCCGGCTGAAAGGACTCCAGGGAGAAGGGCCAGTCCAGACCTCTCCCCAGCGGCGGGTATGTTCTATGAGAGAGGTAGAGGTTGGCTGGGTGAGTAATGCTCTGTTTGGGACAATTTATTTGGAGTACTGTGTGGATACCGGCATTAGAGGACTGGAACTACTGACTAACTTCGGAGTCAACCCGTCTGGGGTCTCCTCCTGCGTTTAGTCTCCTGCCGAAGGGGGAGATGTGTGTGACGGGAGTCACTTTGAGCAGGGGGGGGGCTTGTGGAACCCAGCTTACCTTGGAGAGCTCTGGAAACTCCTTGCCCAGGTCCCCCCAACCATTGTACACCAGCCCCCCCCCCCTGACCGTTTGTACACCGGCCCTTCCCCCGACCATTGTACACCAGACCAGCCCCCCCCCCCCCCCCCCTGACCATTGTACACCAGACCAGCCCCCCCCTGACCATTGTACACCAGCCCCCCCCCCTGGACCTTTGTACACAGACACGGAATGTCTATTTATTTTACAGAAATGCAGGAAAAGTCGGATAGTCACCACATGACCAATAAACTGAAATATTACCCAAATCATCACACAATGGTGCGATAAGGAGGCCAATCCCATCAGAGGAACCTCCCAGAGTTCCACCAACAGAAACAATAGGTGACTCAATTACCAATGATAATGCACACCTAGGAGGACACAATGGGAGAGACACAAATGTGTGTATTCTGTTGAGGGGGGGGGGTCACAGGTAAATATTCAAGAATGGGGGGGGGTCGTAAGTGTTCAGGAATGGAGGGGGAAGGAGAGGACAGGTAAGTGTTCATGAATCCGGAATGGGGGGGACAGGTAAGTGTTTAGAGATGGTGGGGTGAGGAGGGACATGACACACCATTAACCATTTCACTGCCAAAGCCGGTTTTTCCATTTTGATTGCACACGTGTTTAAAGTGGTTGTAAACCCACTTTTTCAACTTGCACCTACAGGTAAGCCTAGATTAAGGCTTACCTGTAGGTGCAAGAAATATCTCCTAAACCTATACGGTTTAGGAGATATTTACTATAAATGACAGGCGCCGCTGTCTACGGCGCATGCGCGCCGTAGACAAAGGCGCATTCATGGGGTTAATCCCATTCACAAAATCGGCTACTTCCCAGCAATCGCTGGGCGTAGCCGATTGTGACGGCTCTCGTGCGCATGCGCAGAGTGACGTCTCCGCCGCTCCGGCCAATCACAGCGCCGGAGCGGCGCTGTGATTGGCTGGTGCGGCGATACCCGGAAGTAACCTTCCGGCCGTCGCCGCAGCGATGGATGCGGCTGAAGAGGGAGACGAGGACGGCTTCAGGGGCCCCGATCTAAGGTAAGTGATGCATAATGAGCTATTATGCTAGTCATATTAGCTCATTATACCTTTCTCTTACAGGTAGTTTAAAAAAAAAAATTCTAAGGGTTTACAACCACTTTAAAAAAAAATATTTTACACATAGAGAGCAGCGGCTTGGCACGGGGGGGGGGGGGGGGGGGGGGCACTCAGCAGGAGGGAGGAGCCAAGAGTTCCGGTGTTCTGTTGGGAAGTGCATCGTAGGTGGTATCTCTCAATGGGAGATTACCATTTCATGGACACAATTTAAACCTATACAAACAGCGGGGGGGAGACCGTAGTTCTCAGATTGTGCCTCGCTGCTGCTGGAGGGCGGCATGTGGCTGTGTTGAAGGGCTGGTTTTGTCTGTGTTGCAACCCGCCCTTTCACACAGCAAACCCGGACCATCGGCACCCTGTAAGCCGCCCCGCAACAGTGAGGCACAATGTGAGAACTACAGTCTCCCCCCCGCTGTTTGTATAGGTTCCCGTGAAATAGTACGGCGCATTCGATGGGGGGGCACTTCTCGACAGAACACCGGTGTGGGACCTGAGAAGAGGGGGATGGGGGCTGCTCTGTGCAAATCATTACAGAGCAGGAAAGTGTCACATGATTGTTATTTTTAACTAAAACTGAGACTTTAGTATGACTTTAGGACAGGGGGTCTCAAACTGGCGGTCTTCCAGCTGTTGTGAAACTACAAGTCCCATGAGGCATTGCAAGGCTGACTGTTACAAGCATGACTGCCACAAACAGAGGCATGATGGGACTTGTAGTTTTGCAACAGCTGGAGGGTCGCCAGTTTGAGACCTCTGCATTACGATGAGATTGCAGTATCACATAGGAATCAGTAGGGGGCGTCTACTAAGTTGCCAAAATAAAATAAAAAATTAAAGGAATTTTTATTTTTTTTTCTCCCCCTAATATTTAATGTTGGTGATCTATTCTGGTAATCTGTGCGATGACATGACAGCCAATAGAGTGCCGTTTTTTCTATTTTTATTTTCAAGTTGCACTTCTTCTGTTTGTCAAAAAGCAATATTTTTTATTTGTTTTTGAAACTTTATAAATAAAGACGTTCTATATCACAGACCTCTGTGTGTGGGGCGTGTCCAATCCTTCATACCGGAAATAGTTTTATTACATTGTTACTCCCGGAATATAGAATGAGATTGGAGATTCTACAAATGCTGCAATAATGTCTTCCAATGTAACTAAAATATGACTAAATCTAAATCCAAAATGATGAGTGGGGGTCGCCCCAATCCCACGCCTGTGTCCATTCACCATTCTCTGTCTCCTCCCCTGCAGAGCCGCTCAACAATGAGCTCCTTGGTGGCCTATGAGGATTCCGATTCCGGCACGGATGAATCTCATTGTTCCGGCGCTACCGAAACATCTGCCAGACAACCGACGTCTTCAGAAGTATCAAGTGACGCCCCCCTCCACCCGAGCAACGCCCCCCTCCACCCGAGCAACGCCCCCCTCCACCCGAGCCACGTGACCCTCCACCCGAGTGATACCCCCCTCCAACCGAGCAACGCCCCCCTGCACCTGAGCCACGTGGCCCTCCACCCGAGTGATATCCCCCTCCACCCCAGCAACGCCCCCCTGCACCCGAGCCACGTGGCCCTCCACCCGAGTGATATCCCCCTCCACCCCAGCAACGCCCCCCTGCACCCGAGCCACGTGGCTCTCCACCCGAGTGATATCCCCCTCCACCCCAGCAACGCCCCCCTGCACCCGAGCCACGTGACCCTCCACCCGAGCAACGCCCCCCTGCACCCGAGCCACGTGGCCCTCCACCCGAGTGATATCCCCCTCCACCCAAGCAACGTCTCCCTCCACCCGAGCAACATCCCCTTCCACCCGAGCAACATCTCCCTACACCCGAGCAAAGCAGCAAACGTCCCCCTCCACCCCACCAATGTCACCAGGGGGGCTCCTAGTTCATGTGGGGGCCCGCCCCCCTCTGGCAGCGCAGGGAAGCACACCACACAGAGGTTCCCCGGTCATTCTCTTCCCATGATGGACAGAAAAGTGAACAGTTCCGATATTCCCTCCGAAAACGCGGGGGCCATCCAGCAGAAGAGGCCCCCCGGGGGCGGAGTCAGACCTTATATTCCTAAAAGACTCCGCCAGGAACAATGCAATGTGGTGGAAGGGACCCATAGAGACGGAGCGGGTCCAATCACCGTCCAATCAGCACGCAGCATCTACAGAGCGTCTGACTACCTGGGGCCACACCTGCAGCTAAAATACACAGAGACGGAGATCCCCCGCAACGTGGTGTTCCAGATAAAGGAGCACTCCGACCCCGTCAACCGCGTCCAGTGGTGTCCGGTGAAGCAGCACAGCCACTTACTCCTCTCCGCCTCCATGGATGCCACAGTCAAGGTAAGTGCACCTGTCAGGTACCTCCCACTATGGGGCCACTTCATTGGGGCCACCTCCAGGGACATGCGAGCATCCAATGAATTTTTATTTTTTTACAAAATGTATTTATTTATTTTTAACATCCTGTCACCAGTCAGTGTCCACGATCACCACCGGTCATATGATGACACTGCACTGACCACACCGGTCATATGAATAAACTGCACTGACCACATCAGTCGTATGATGATGTCACCGCTCTCTAGTGATTGGATAGGCTGCATTCTCAGTGATGTCACCGCTCTCTAGTGATTGGATAGGCTACATTCTCAGTGATGTCATCGCTCTCTAGTGATTGGATAAGCTGCATGCTCAGTGATGTCACCGCTCTCTAGTGAATGGATAGGCTTTACTCTCAGTGATGTCACCGCTCTCTAGTGATTGGATAGGCTGCATCCTCAGTGATGTCACCGCTCGCTAGTGATTGGATAGGCTGTACTCTCAGTGATGTCACCGCTCTCTAGTGATTGGATAGGCTGCATCCTCAGTGATGTCACCGCTCGCTAGTGAATGGATAGGCTGTACTCTCAGTGATGTCAGGGGTCCCGGGCTGCGCTGTGTTGGTACATTGGATAGGTACTCGTTGTGTTTGTCTTGTTCGCTCTCTGATCGCTCCTATGATGAATGTATACATTGTTTCGGTGTTTCTAATCATTTCCTGTTCGGCAGAGAAGACTTTCCATGTCTTTGTTTTCTTCGGCGTGTCAGTTTGGAAGTCTTGTTGTCACGGAAACACAAAGCATTCGCTCTGATTTAACTCTCGCACTGCACTGACAGGGGAAGGTGTTATGATAACATTCGTCCACATGTGGGCAGTATAAGCCCAGTGAGGGATGTACAATGCTCCAGGTTTATCGGTAGCCTGCGATCGGTTCATTTATACTGAATGTGGAGAGGATAAAAAGGTGACTGATCAATGGTAACTATGGCGATAACCCCATGTGCCCCCCCCCCATTGGTGCGAAGGAGTTACTTTCTGTCATTGACACTCAATATCGATACTCAGAGAATCCACAGAAAACGGATAGTTCAGGTCGATGGTGGAGAGGCGGATCAGATGTTGGTTTTTCGTGTCTCCTGGACTCCTCCGGGGAGGAGGTCTCCCAGATTCTGGATCTCTTCATCCGCTGAGGAAATGTAAAGAGGTCTCATGTGTAGTATGAAGAGCTTTACTATGGGTGGGAGGGGGTCCTATTCATAAAGGGCCGGAGTTCAGCTTTAAGCTTTGAATAGTGCAGGGAAGGGTTGGAACTTCCTGTTAGCAGAGACCCCCCCTCCCTTGGGGCAGTTCCAAATACCCCAACCTAATGCAGCTCTGTAATCATTAATACATCATTATAAATGCGAGCCGTGCAAAGAGCTGGATGTGACCTGGCATCACCCTCTTCCAATCCCTGTACAGCAGGGCTGGAGTGTGAGAGGGAGAAGCAGCACAAAGAGCCACTCGGTGCATGTGCTGAAAAGAAGCGTGCTGATAGGAGGAGTGAGCAGAGTGACAGAGAGATGATCGCGCATCACTGTGCTGCTTCTCTTGGCCAGTCACAGGCTAGGGGTGGGTCTAGGATGACCTGGGCTCAGAGGATGTCAGTCAAATGATGCTGGCTATCAGACTGAGGACATCTAGTTGCAGAAAAGTACTGCAGGGAAAATCTGTGGATTGAAGGTGAATATTGCAGTAAAAGCTGGGCCGGAAATCAGGGTAAACCTCCCTATTGGGACACAGCACAGCTCTTTACTCTTCCATACTTGTCATATAATATTTTTATTGTCTGTGATCTTGTTTAGGGGTCGGGGTCCCTATTCTATCTAAGAAATGAGAAGCCTCCTAATTAACCAGAACTCACATGTTGGCCGAGGGTCTTCTCATACCCCCCCCCCCCCCCCACTCTTACCCAAAATGTATTATGTTGGGCAGGATGGAGCTTCCAAAGGTACAAAGTTCTAGGAAGTGACGGTCACCAGAAGATTTAATTTCTACCCGATGAAGTCACCTGTGCTTGGACTGGCCACTCAGGTAAGTACATTTGGGGATGTATCACCAGCTCCTCATTTCATGGAACGGGGAGACAATCAGTTAAAAAATAAACATTTCCTTCAGTCACACATTCACGCTGCCTGATTTACAGCAGCTTGTCGCTCAGCGTGCGGGGACCATATGGCGTCCAGTGTTCCTGAGCGCTTCATTGAAAGGAGAGACTTTGGTGGCGGTGGAAGGATACGGCGGTGGAGACGGATGGAAACATATGTTGAGCTGCTAATTGTGTGATGTAATCAGAGGGGAGAGCGATGGTTAGGACGTTCTAGCAGAGCATCAAATGCTAAATATTTTACTACTTGTGTACCAAAGTGGAGTGAGGATGATGTATAGAGAGATGTGAAGACAACACGAGGAAGAGTGGAGACGATGTATAGGGAGATCTGTAGACAACACCAGGAAGAGTGGAGATGTTCTAAAGGGAGATGTGGAGACAACACGAGGAAAAGTGGAGATGATGATGTATAGGGAGATGTGGAGACAACACGAGGAAGAGTGGAGACGATGTATAGGGCGATGTGTAGACAACACGAGGAAGAGTGGAGACAATGTATAGGGAGATCTGTAGACAACACCAGGAAGAGTGGAGATGTTCTAAAGGGAGATGTGGAGATGATGATGTATAGGGAGATGTGGAGACAACACGAGGAAGAGTGGAGACGATGTATAGGGAGATGTGTAGACAACACGAGGAAGAGTGGAGACGATGTATAGGGAGATGTGGAGACGATGTATAGGGAGGTGTAGAGACAACACGAGGAAGAGTGGAGACTATGTATAGGGAGATCTGTAGACAATACGAGGAAGAGTGGAAACGATGTATAGGGAGATGTGGAGATGATGTATAGGGAGATGTGGAGACAACACGAGGAAGAGTGGAGACGATGTATAGGGAGATGTGGAGACAACACGAGGCAGAGTGGAGACGATGTATAGGGAGATGTGGAGACAACACGAGGAAGAGTGGAGACGATGTATAGGGTGGTGTGGAGACAACATGAGGAAGAGTGGAGACGATGTATAGGGAGATGTGGAGACAACACGAGGAAGAGTGGAGACGATGTATAGGGTGGTGTGGAGACAACATGAGGAAGAGTGGAGACGATGTATAGGGAGATGTGGAGACAACACGAGGAAGAGTCTTCTTTTGGTTTGTGTTGCCACTGTGTGTTCTAGTGTTGGTATCTTCGTTGTAGTTAAAGTGGAGTTCCGCCAATTTTTTTATTTTATTTTAAAGTCAGCAGTTACAAATACTGCAGCTGCTGACTTTTGCAATAAGAACACTTGCCTGTCCAGGGCGCCCGCGATGTCGGCACCCGAAGCCGATCTGTCCCTCAGCTTTTGGGTGCTGCTGCCGCCATCTTCGGTAAGGGAATCAGGAAGTGAAGCCTTGCGGCTTCACTTCCTGGTTCCCTACTGCGCATGCGCGACTTGCGCTGCGCGATCCCACTGGTCCGTGTTGTCTCCTGAGACCTATGTGTCTCCCAGAAGACAGTGAGGGGGGGGGGGGCGGGGGCGGAGAAGGCGCCGGAAGTGGTGTAGATACCCGCGGGTGGCTCGGGTCTCTATGTCCAGAAGTGGGGGCAAAATACCTGTATTAGACAGGTATCTGTTCCCCCCCTCACCCCTGAAAGGTGCCAAATGTGACACCGGAGGGGGGGAGGATTCTGAAAAGCAGAAGTTCCATTTTTGGGTGGAACTCCGCTTTTAAGGTCTTCCCGGTATTAGTATCCACCAGGGATGAGCCGAACACCCCCCTGTTCGGTTCGCACCAGAACCTGCGAACAGACAGAATGTTCGCGTGAACTTTAGAACCCTATTAAATACAATGGACTCGAACGTTCGAAATCTAAAGTGCTAATTATAAAGGCTAATATGCAAATTATTGTCCTAAAAAGTGTTTGGGGACCCGGGTCCTGCCCCAGGGGACCTGTATCAATGCAAAAAAACGTTTAAAAAATAGAGGTTTTTACAGGAGCGGTGATTTTAATAATGCTTAAAATGAAAAAATAAAAGTGAAATATTCCTTTAAATTTCGTACCTGGGGGGTGTGTATGATATGCATGTAAAGTGGCGCATGTTTCCCGTGCTTAGAACTGTCCCTGCACAAAATGTCATTTTTGAAGGAAAAAAAGTCATTTAAAACTCACTCGCGGCTATTAATGAATTGTCGGCTTTTATCAATACATACAAAAGTCATTGATTTAAAAAAAAAAAAAAAAAAAAAAGCGTGGGGGTTCCCCCAAATTCAATTAACAGGCCCTTCAGATCTGGCATGGATTTTAAGGGGAACTCCACCCCAAATTAAAAAAAAATTGCGTGGAGTCCCCCCAAAAATCCATACCAGACCCTTATCCGAGCACGCAACCTGGCCGGCCGCAGGGGAAGAGGGGGGGGGGGGGGACGAGAGAGTGGCCCCCCTCCCTCCTGAACCGTACCAGGCCTCATCCCCTCAACCCTTGCCCGGTGGTTGTGGGGGTCTGCGGGCGGGGGGCTTATCGGAATCTGGAAGACCCCTTTAACAAAGGGGACCCCCAGATCCCGGCCCCCCCCCTATGTGAATTGGTAAGGGGTACATTGTACCCCTACCATTTCACAAAGTCAAGCCCCATACACACTATCAGTTTTCTTGCAGGTTTTTCTCTTCAGGTTTACCAAAACCATGTAGTGCAAGGGCCTGCCTGATTGCATACGAATTGAAACTCTTAAGGTTTGACCTCATATTAGATGGTTTTGGTAAACCTGAAGAGAAAAACCTGCAAGAAAACTGATAGTGTGTATGGGGCTAAAGTGTCAAAAAATTTAAATAAAAACACACAAACACCTTGGAAAAGTCCTTTTATTAAAAACAAAACAAAAAAACATTCCAGCGATGAAATCCAGTGTCCCGCGGCGATCCCGATGTCCAGCGCTGTCCGTCATTGGTTGTGCCTGTGTGGACCTGATGGGGAACTTCCTCCGCTGTGTTTTAAATGTATAGACCCGCCCCTTCTAAAGTTCCCCATCAGGTCCGTTCAGCAGACCAGATGCGGAACGCGAGAAGGGGCGGGTCTACTCATGTATTACACAGCGAACGAAGTTCCCCATCAGGTCCGCTCCCTCGGTATGTCCGACCCCGCCTACGTCATTGGCCTAAATTTAATTTACACAGTGAAGGAAGTTTCCCACTCAGGCCAATGAAGTAGGCGGGGTCGGACATACCGAGGGGGCGGACCTGATGGGGAACTTCATTCGCTGTGTAATACATGAATAGACCCGCCCCTTCTCGCATTCCGCATCTGGTCCGCTGAGCGGACCTGATGGGGAACTTCATTCGCTGTGTAATACATGAATAGACCCGCCCCTTCTCATGTTCAGCATCTGGTCCGCTGAGCGGACCTGATGAGGAACTTTAGAAGGGGCGGGTCTATACATTTAAAACACAGCGAGGAAGGTCCGCACAGGCACAACCAATGACGGACAGCGCTGGACATCGGGATCGCCGCGGGACACTGGATTTCATCGCTAGAATGTTTACATTTTTTAATAAATGACTTTTCCAAGGTGTTTGTGTGTTTTTTTTATTTACATTTTTTGACACCTTCTTCGTGAAATGGTAGAGGTACAATGCACCCCTTACCAATTCACATGGGGGGGCGCCGGGATCTGGGGGTCCCCTTTGTTAAAGGGGTCTTCCAGATTCCGATAAGCCCCCCGCCCGCAGACCCCCACAACCACCGGGCAAGGGTTGTGGGGATGAGGCCCTTGTCCCCATCAACATGGGGACATCCTCCCCATGTTGAGGGCATGTGGCCTGGTACGGTTCAGGAGGGAGGGGGGGCCGCTCTCTCGTCCCCCCCTTTTCCCCTGCGGCCGGCCAGGTTGCGTGCTTGGATAAGGGTCTGGTATGGATTTTTGGGGGGATTCCACGCCATTTTTTTTAAAATTTGGGGTGGAGTTCCCCTTAAAATCCATGCCAGATCTCAAGGGCCTGGTATGGATATTTAGGGGGAACCACACGCCATTTTTTTTTTTTAAATTTGCGGCGGGGTTCTCCTTAATATCCATTCCAGACCTGAAGGGCCTGGTAATTGAATTTGGGGGAACCCCCACGCTTTTTTTTATTTTTATCAATGACTTTTCTATGTATTGATAAAAGCCGACAATTCATTAATAGCCGCGAGTGAGTTTTTTTTTTTTTTTTAAATGACTTTTTTTCCTTCAAAAATGACACTTTGTGCAGGGACAGTTCTAAGCACGGGAAACATGCGCCACTTTACATGCATATCATACACACCCCCCAGGTACGAAATTTAAAGGAATATTTCACTTTTATTGTTTCACGTTAAGCATTATTAAAATCACTGCTCCCGAAAAAACGGCCGTTTTTAAAACTTTTTTTTGCATTGATACATGTCCCCTGGTGCAGGACCCGGGTCCCCAAACACTTTTTAGGACAATAACTTGCATATAAGCCTTTATAATTAGCACTTTAGATTTCTCCCATAGACTTTTCGAATTTGCCGCGAACACCCCAAATTGTTCGTTGTTCGGCGAACAGGCAATGTTCGAGTCGAACTCGAAGCTCATCCCTAGTATCCACATTGGTGCTATTTGGTTGGTGGTTCAGTTCAAAGTTTTCTGTGTCCTCCATAGTTCTCTTGTATTTCCAGGGTCTTGTTCTTCCTGCATACTCCAATCTGTCTCTTTCTAGTGTGTGTTTTTTTTTTTTTTTTTTTCAGTGAAAGTTTTCCTTTTGCATTGTACAAAGTTTTCTCGATTTTTTTTTTTTTTTTTTTTTTTTTTTTTCATCAAGTGTTTGTTATATAAGCTGGTAAGTGTGTATAGGTGAGTAGCTCTTTTACTTTAGTGATCCCCAGATTCAGTTTCGTTAGCAGGTTTCTTCTTTTGCATATGATTAGATCCATCGCCTCCAATGATTTCTCATCCCAGAAGCAAAACCAGTTTTCTGTATTGTTTCGATATCTGATTGATATGAAAATCTTCCTATGTTCTTTCTAGCCCTGATGAAGGGGGGACTTAGACCCCCGAAATACGTTGGCTACTTTTTTAATTGTACCCCTGACCTGGAATGAGTTTGTATCTGAACCTCTTAGCAGTGGTGTGGCGCTTTAATTTCAACTCTTTTTACATCATACTACAAGCCAAAGAGACTGTGGAGATCCTCTAGGGCAGTGATTCTCAACCAGGGTTCCGTGGAACCCTAGGGTTCCTCCAGAGGTTGCTAGGGGTTCCTTCAGCATTGGGCAATTTCTGCCTCTCAGATAATTTCCAACTGACACCATTGATCTTTTTAGCTATCTGTAAGGAGGTAATTCTTCCCAATGACCACAAGTGTAAGGACCATCCTTCCCACTGACCATCACACTAAGGTTTCATGAATTGTAGATTTCTAATTTTTAGCAGGGGTTCCCCGAGACCGGAGAACTATTTCAAGGGTTCCTCTATGTTGAAAAGGTTGAGAAAGGCTGCTCTAGGGTGTAGAAGCCGCCCGCCCCGGAACCAAATCATTTACATCAACAGTAATACCCTTAAAGAGGAAGTAAACCCTGATGGGTTTTACTTCCTCTTTTGCTCCCTGTATAGCCTACAAATTAAAAGCATAATGGCCTAGTATGCATTGCATACTAGCCCATTATCTGACGCTTACCTGCAAAAGAATCCAGCACTGTCCCCTGTGCAGGCTGCGTCCATCTTCAAGCTCCTCTTCCTTCCGTGCCGCGGACTCCGGCTCTGTGATTCCCCGGAGCCGCGTGACGTCACTCCCGTGCATGCACACAGTTACGGCACACGCTAGGGATGAAACGGTACGGAGTTTAGTTTCTTCCCGGCGCATGCGCCGTTCACATTTTTGAAGGCCCACAAGTGAATTATCTCCTAAACGGCGCATGTTTAGGAGATATTTCCACTACCTATAGGTAAAAGTACAGAAAAAGGGTTTACAGCCACTTTAAGATCACAATACCAATAAAATAAAACCTATTGGTCCAGCACTAACTTTCCTCAACCCTACAATTTGACTGACAGCTCTGTTAGCCAATCGGAGGGCAGGAATGCTCCATCCCTCCAGCTCAGGGAGAGGCTGTATGTGGTGTGGCACGCCCTGGAGGACTCCTCAGAGCAGTTCAGTCATCCATCCTCACTCTCGGGGTGACTTTTAATAGAGGAAGGACATTTCCCCCCCCCCCCCGGCTCAGGAAGGGGGGACATTTCCATAATTTGGGGTTCACAGGCATACACATGAGTATCTCTGTCTGGTTCCAGAGTAGCGAGAGTTAAATATGTATTGTCTTTGCTAGAAGTCATTCTTGAGCTGTCATGAATATGCGTGAACATGTCTCTTCCACGACCATATGTCTCATACTGCCGCAGCGACCGCAAACCATCTCCGCTTCCCTTCTCCACTGATGCTGTTGTCATGGTACCCAAATCTTTGAGCGCTTTAGGTTCTTTAAATGTTTATTTGGAACTGACACGTCTTGTAACACAATCAATATGGAAGAGTGTGTATTATGCACCGTATTTTATAGAAGGTCTCCTGTTACATTGTTACTTGCACTGGGAGACTCCCCTTCTCTCACACCTCCAGCCTGGCTCCACTCTCTTCTCCTGGCTCCAGTCTGGCTCCACTCTCTTCTCCTGGCTCCTGTCTGGCTCCACTCTCTTCTCCTGGCTCCTGTCTGGCTCCACTCTCTTCTCCTGGCTCCACTCTCTTCTCCCGGCTCCTGTCTGGCTCCACTCTTCTCCTGTCTCCAGTCTGGCTCCACTCTCTTCTCCTGGCTCCTGTCTGGCTCCCCTCTCTTCTCCTGGCTCCCCTCTCTTCTCCTGGCTCCTGTCTGGCTCCCCTCTCTTCTCCTGGCTCCTGTCTGGCTCCCCTCTCTTCTCCTGGCTCCTGTCTGGCTCCCCTCTCTTCTCCTGGCTCCTGTCTGGCTCCCCTCTCTTCTCCTGGCTCCTGTCTGGCTCCCCTCTCTTCTCCTGGCTCCTGTCTGGCTCCACTCTCTTCTCATGGCTCCTGTCTGGCTCCACTCTCTTCTCATGGCTCCTGTCTGGCTCCACTCTCTTCTCATGGCTCCAGTCTGGCTCCACTCTCTTCTCCTGGCTCCAGTCTGGCTCCACTCTCTCTTCTCCTGGCTCCTGTCTGGCTCCACTCTCTTCTCCTGGCTCCTGTCTGGCTCCACTCTCTTCTCCTGGCTCCTGTCTGGCTCCACTCTCTTCTCCTGGCTCCAGTCTGGCTCCACTCTCTTCTCCTGGCTCCAGTCTGGCTCCACTCTCTTCTCCTGGCTCCAGTCTGGCTCCACTCTCTTCTCCTGGCTCCAGTCTGGCTCCACTCTCTTCTCCTGGCTCCTGTCTGGCTCCACTCTCTTCTCCTGGCTCCTGTCTGGCTCCACTCTCTTCTCCCGTCTCCAGTCTGGCTCCACTCTTCTCCCATCTCCAGTCTGACTCCACTCTTCTCCAGTCTTTCTATACTCTTCTCCCGTCTCCAGTCTGGCTCCACTCTCTTCTCCAGTCTGGCTCCACTCTCTTCTCCCGTCTCCAGTCTGGCTCCACTCTCTTCTCCCGTCTCCAGTCTGGCTCCACTCTTCTCCCATCTCCAGTCTGACTCCACTCTTCTCCAGTCTTTCTATACTCTTCTCCCGTCTCCAGTCTGGCTCCACTCTCTTCTCCAGTCTGGCTCCACTCTCTTCTCCCGTCTCCAGTCTGGCTCCACTCTCTTCTCCCGTCTGGCTCCACTCTCTTCTCCCGTCTGGCTCCACTCTCTTCTCCAGTCTGGCTCCACTCTTTTCTCCCGTCTCCAGTCTGGCTCCACTCTCTTCTCCCGTCTCCAGTCTGGCTCCACTCTTCTCCCGTCTCCAGTCTGACTCCACTCTTCTCCAGTCTTTCTATACTCTTCTCCCGTCTCCAGTCTGGCTCCAGTCTGACTCCACTCTTCTCCATTCTTTCTCCACTCTTCTCCCGTCTCCAGTCTGACTCCACTCTTCTCCAGTCTGACTCCACTCTTCTCCCCTCTCCAGTCTGGCTCCACTCTCTTCTCCCCTCTCCAGTCTGGCTCCACTCTCTTCTCCAGTCTGACGCCACTCTCTTCTCCAGTCTGACGCCACTCTCTTCTCCAGTCTGACGCCACTCTCTTCTCCAGTCTGACGCCACTCTCTTCTCCAGTCTGACGCCACTCTCTTCTCCAGTCTGACGCCACTCTCTTCTCCAGTCTGACGCCACTCTCTTCTCCAGTCTGACGCCACTCTCTTCTCCAGTCTGGCGCCACTCTCTTCTCCAGTCTGGCGCCACTCTCTTCTCCAGTCTGGCGCCACTCTCTTCTCCAGTCTGGCGCCACTCTCTTCTCCAGTCTGGCGCCACTCTCTTCTCGAGTCTGGCGCCACTCTCTTCTCGAGTCTGGCGCCACTCTCTTCTCGAGTCTGGCGCCACTCTCTTCTCGAGTCTGGCGCCACTCTCTTCTCGAGTCTGGCGCCACTCTCTTCTCGAGTCTGGCGCCACTCTCTTCTCGAGTCTGGCGCCACTCTCTTCTCGAGTCTGGCGCCACTCTCTTCTCGAGTCTGGCGCCACTCTCTTCTCGAGTCTGGCGCCACTCTCTTCTCGAGTCTGGCGCCACTCTCTTCTCGAGTCTGGCGCCACTCTCTTCTCGAGTCTGGCGCCACTCTCTTCTCGAGTCTGGCGCCACTCTCTTCTCGAGTCTGGCGCCACTCTCTTCTCGAGTCTGGCGCCACTCTCTTCTCGAGTCTGGCGCCACTCTCTTCTCGAGTCTGGCGCCACTCTCTTCTCGAGTCTGGCGCCACTCTCTTCTCGAGTCTGGCGCCACTCTCTTCTCGAGTCTGGCGCCACTCTCTTCTCGAGTCTGGCGCCACTCTCTTCTCGAGTCTGGCGCCACTCTTTTCCCATCTCCAGTCAGGCTCCATTCTTCCGTCTACAGTCTGACTCCACTCTTCTCCAGTCTTCCCATTTCCAGGTGTGTGCTCATTTCCCTCCTCTCCGATCGGTCATAAATACTCTGAACTCTTCGCCACTTCTCTGTCATTCCTAGGCATGTGGTCATCTCCTTCATTATTTGTTTGTTGCATAATTTAAAAAAAAAAGGAAAAAAAGAGTGTGAGGCGGTAGATGTGGATTGTTCTCCTGCTCTGTACGGAGAACACCGTTCTTTGGTGTTCTAATAAATGTCAGAGCTGCCAGCCGTCTGATAGATGACGGAATTCAGACTCCTTCTTTGATTTTATTGATATCCTCCGGCCACCATTGGCACGGTTTGGAAGGTCACAAGATAAAATGGTGTGATTGGTGGAACGGAATTCCCTAAGGAATACAAATATGTGACGGGAGTCACTTTGGGCGGGAGGCCTGTGAAACCCAGAATCCCTTGGAGAGGTTGGGAAACCATTGCTTTAGCTCCCCATGCACCTCCTATGTCTAAATCATAGAGATGAATTCCTCCACACCTGGACAATATTTATAGAGATGAATTCCTCCACACCTGGACAATATTTATAGAGAAGAATTCCCTCCACACCTGGACAATATTTATATAGAAGAATTCCCTCCACACCTGGACAATATTTATATAGAATTCCTCCCACCTGGACAATATTTATAGGGAAGAATTCCCCCACACCTGGACAATATTTATATAGAATTCCTCCCACCTGGACAATATTTATAGAGAAGATTTCTTCCACACCTGGACAATATTTATAGACAAGAATTCCTCCCATCTGGACAATATTTATAGGGAAGAATTCCTCCCATCTGGACAATATTTATATAGAATTCCCCCACACCTGGAAAATATTTATAGAGAAGAATCCCTCCACACCTGGACAATATTTATATAGAATTCCTCCACACCTGGACAATATTTATATAGAATTCCCCCACACCTGGACAATATTTATATAGAATTCCTCCACACCTGGACAATATTCATAGAGAAGAATTCCTCCACACCTGGACAATATTTATAGAGAAGAATTCCCCCACACCTGGACAATATTTATATAGAATTCCTCCCACCTGGACAATATTTATAGAGATGAATTCCTCCACACCTGGACAATATTTATAGAGAAGAATTCCCTCCACACCTGGACAATATTTATAGGGAATAATTTCTCCAAACCTGGACAATATTTATAGAGATGAATTCCTCCACACCTGGACAATATTTATAGAGATGAATTCCTCCACACCTGGACAATATTTATAGAGATGAATTCCTCCACACCTGGACAATATTTATAGAGAAGAATTCCCTCCACACCTGGACAATATTTATAGGGAAGAATCCCTCTACACCTGGACAATATTTATATAGAAGAATTCCTCCCACCTGGACAATATTTATAGGGAAGAATCCCTCTACACCTGGACAATATTTATATAGAAGAATTCCTCCCACCTGGACAATATTTATAGAGAAGAATTCCCTCCACACCTGGACAATATTTATAGAGAAGAATTCCCTCCACACCTGGACAATATTTATATAGAATTCCCCCACACCTGGACAATATTTATATAGAAGAATTCCCTCCACACCTGGACAATATTTATATAGAAGAATTCCTCCCACCTGGACAATATTTATATAGAATTCCCCCACACCTGGACAATATTTATAGAGAAGAATTCCCTCCACACCTGGACAATATTTATAGAGAAGAATTCCCTCCACACCTGGACAATATTTATAGAGAAGAATTCCCTCCACACCTGGACAATATTTATATAGAATTCCCCCACACCTGGACAATATTTATAGAGAAGAATTCCCTCCACACCTGGACAATATTTATAGAGAAGAATTCCCTCCACACCTGGACAATATTTATATAGAATTCCCCCACACCTGGACAATATTTATAGAGAAGAATTCCCTCCACACCTGGACAATATTTATAGAGAAGAATTCCCTCCACACCTGGACAATATTTATAGAGAAGAATTCCTCCCACCTGGACAATATTTATAGAGATGAATTCCCTCCACACCTGGACAATATTTATATAGAATTCCTCCCACCTGGACAATATTTATAGGGAAGAATTCCCCCACACCTGGACAATATTTATAGAGATGAATTCCTCCACACCTGGACAATATTTATAGAGATGAATTCCTCCACACCTGGACAATATTTATAGAGATGAATTCCTCCACACCTGGACAATATTTATAGAGAAGAATTTCTCCTCCAATGGATGTACATCGTGTTATAAAATGACATTTTTGTCTGAAAATCACAGTTTTTTGAGCAGAACCAAAGCGGATTGTTGATGGCGCCATGGAAACCTGCGGTTTATTTTTAGAGGCAGAGGATGGACGCGCTCATTGTGGTTAGGATTTGTTGCAGGTAACCAGCGCCGTTGTAGTGGAGCTGTAAACCTGCAAAATCTTTGTGGCCGTTCCCCAATCAGCACAGCTGGGGTATCAGTTCTGTGAAGAGGATCATCTCTGAGGAAAATGAGTGCAACTGCGCTTGCAAGGTGTGCAATCTGTTTGCCTTTAGTAAATCCACCTCGTGACCATTTTCTGTCTGCACTAGTATAGTGACATGGTGACTGTGGTGGTGTTTAAGGACACTGTGGCTGTACTGGTATAATGACGGTGTAGTGTCTGGTAAGTGATTGGAGACACTGGCTGGCTGCACTGGTATAATGACGGTGTAGTGTCTGGTAAGTGATTGGGGACATTGGCTGGCTGCACTGGTATAATGATGGTGTAGTGTCTGGTACGTGATTAGAGACAGTGGCTAGTTGCTCTAGTGGCATGGTGTTAAAAGTAAATGATCAGAATGTGTCCTGTAGTGCCGATCACTGTGAGAGAAAATGGAACACTGGTTGCAGTATGCAGCCTTTGTTTGAATCTGTGATTGCTTTGATTTGGTGATTGGTCACAGTGATCACATGGTACAGGACCAAGCGAGTTGTGATTGCTGTGTCAGAAGGACATAATAATTACAGAGCACACCTGAGCGGTGGGAGGGAGAGGCTGTATATATATGTCCTCCCGTCCCCAGGAATTTATCTACAATGATAGGGAAGGAAGTCCCAGGTCACACGCTCCATGCAGTACAATGGAACCTTCTAATGGGAGGGACTCGAGTCGCTCCGACTTAGAAAAAGGTTCCTGCACTATTTGGGGGTGACTTTGGAGCGGCTTTCATAGACTTTTTTTATACAGACGTCATTTTGTAAGTCGCGCTGTACAGGGCGACTTCAGAGTTGGACGATAGTCGGGCGACAGTGTGAACCGGCACTTAGGTGGGAGGGTAATACTTTGGTCTAAACTCCGCCCAACATGGGGCAGGTCCTGCAGATGTGGAGCACGCGGCCTGTACAGAGCGGGGGTGTGCCGGGCCGGTGGGGACCGTCCTCTGGAGACCAGGAGAGGAGCACAGGGTGAGCAGAGCGGGGGTGTGCCGCGCCGGTGGTGGGCGGCTCTGGAGACCAGGAGACAAATGTAGCCAAGTTTTTATTCTCTAACACGGCTGCTCAATATTTATTATAAAGCGGAGTTTCACTTTAAGTCTTCCAAACACAGAGTAACAGATTGGGGAGAACTGAGACCTCAGCGGGGGGGGGGGCGGGGACTGAGACCTCAGCGGGGGGGGCGGGGACTGAGACCTCAGCGGGGGGAGGAGGGGTTGAGGGGACTGAGACCTCAGCGGGGAGGAGGGGTTGAGGGGACTGAGACCTCAGCGCGGGGGGAAGGGGACTGAGACCTCAGCGCGGGGGGAAGGGGACTGAGACCTCAGCGGGGGGGAGGGGACTGAGACCTCAGCGGGGGGGGGGGCTGAGACCTCAGCGGGGGGAGGGGTGTCCATCCCAATCCAGATTAAGAAGATCCGCCTCATTATTTCTGAACTTGCTTTGGATCAAACAATTCTTCTAAGTAGGCAAAGTCCTCCACAATCCGAACAATCTGCATTCCTCTCCTTCTACTACCGGATGCTGATTGCGTTCTCTTATCCTAGGCACAAATCTCTTCCTTTTTTATTATTAAAAAATGCCATTCTTGAGCTCCAGTCAGTGACTCTGCCCAGGCTGAGATGATGTCATCAGTCTGCTGCGGACATGAAGAAGCATTTCCTCAGTCTCCCCTCCCCCAGTGATCAGACTGTACTTTGTAGGTGAGAGGCAGCAGCAGGGGCTGATCTGTGTCAGACATTTGTTAACACAGCTGAAAATTGCACAGGCACCATGATTTCCATGATTGTATCATCTCAGTCCAGGAAGTGGATGGTGACCCCCCGGATGTGAGAGGTAATAAATGTCTGGCGGTGTCACACGGACACATTACCTCCCTCTGTACACTTCCTGTGTTGGAAGTGCGGGGGATGGACGGCGTTGTCGGTCTCCCGTAACGTTTGTTTTTCTCGCCTTCACCTCGGTTCCGCTACAACAATCAGCCATGTGAGAACTCTGAGCGATCTGTCATACGGGGGATGGGGGGATTAGAACCTTGGCATCGGGGGGTGGGGTAGTGATTAATACCTCGGCATTCAGGGGCAATGAAGAATAAATTTGTATTGTTCTGTATGCAGTAAAAGCGGAGCAGAGCGGAACGCGTCAAATGGCTTCACAAAGGGCAGAGATTGATTGGCGGGAAAAAAGAAAATCCCGGGAGACCGATCCAGAAAAATCCGACCATTCATCAGATGCAGCCAGGCGAGAGATGGAGAGGAAACATTGGCAATGCCGGGGAATGGATGGCAGAATATTCCCTCCATGGTCGGGTTATTCCGTCCCTTCTTGTCCAGGCTCACCTGGATGGGTGTGGTCACATTGGTGGTCAGGTGATACCCGGAACTCACACCGGACTTAGAATACAAAGAGGACCGGTCATGTATGGACAACGCTGACCACCATGTACTTCAATGTACCTCCAGCTACCACAACTCCCAGAGATACATGGGGGGGGGGGGGTGGGGAGAGCCCCCCGGGATACATGACGGGGGGGGGGGGTGGAGAGAGCCCCCCGGGATACATGGCGGGGGTGGGGAGAGCCCCCCGGGATACATGACGGGGGGGGTGGAGAGAGCCCCCCGGGATGATTAGAATACAAAGAGGACCTGCCATGTATGGACAACGCTGACCACCATGTACTTCAATGTACCTCCAGCTACCACAACTCCCAGAGATACATGGTGGGGGGGTGGGGAGAGCCCCGGGGATACATGGTGGGGGGATTCCCCAGGAATACATGATGGGGGGGGTGGAGAGAACCCCCCCGGGATACATGATGGGGGGCGGAGAGCCCTCCGGGGATACATGGTGGGGAGAGCCCCCGGAGATACATGGCGGGGGAGTGGGGAGAGCCCCCGGGGATAAATGGGGGGGTGGGGGGGATTCCCCAGGAATACATGACGGGAGAGGTGGAGAGAGCCCCCTGGGGATACATGGGGGGGGTGGGGAGAGCCCCTCGGGGATACATGGCGGGAGGTGGGGAGAGCCCCCAGGGATACATGGCGGGGTTGAGCCCCTGGGGATACATGGTGGGGAGAGCCCCCAGGGATACATGGCGGGGTTGAGCCCCCGGGGATACATGGCGGGGTTGAGCCCCTGGGGATACATGGCGGGGGGTGGGGAGAGCCCCCAGGGATACATGGCAGGGTTGAGCCCCTGGGGATACATGGCGGGGGGTGGGGAGAGCCCCCAGGGATACATGGCGGGGTTGAGCCCCCGGGGATACATGGCGGAGTTGAGCCCCCGGGGATACATGGTGGGGGGTGGGGAGTGCCCCCAGGAATACATGGCGGGGGTGGGGAGAGCCCCAGGGGGATACATGGCGGGGGGATGGAGAGAGCCGAAGGATGGCAGCATGAGGATCACACCAAGTTCCTGGTGATGGAGGGAGTGCCGCAATGATGGCAGGATGAGGATCATACCAAGTTCCTGGTGATGGGAGGGAGTGCCGCAATGATGGCAGGATGAGGATCATACCAAGTTCCTGGTGATGGAGGGAGTGCCGCAATGATGGCAGGATGAGGATTACACCAAGTTCCTGGTGATGGAGGGAGTGCCGCAATGATGGCAGGATGAGGATCATACCAAGTTCCTGGTGATGGAGAGAGTACCGCAATGATGGCAGGATGAGGATCACACAGAGTTCCTGGTGATGGAGGGAGTGCCGCAATGATGGCAGGATGAGGATCATACCAAGTTCCTGGTGATGGAGGGAGTGCCGCAATGATGGCAGGATGAGGATCATACCAAGTTCCTGGTGATGGAGAGAGTACCGCAATGATGGCAGGATGAGGATCATACCAAGTTCCTGGTGATGGAGGGAGTGCCGCAATGATGGCAGGATGAGGATCACACAAGTTCCTGGTGATGGAGGGAGTGCCGCAATGATGGCAGGATGAGGATCATACCAAGTTCCTGGTGATGGAGGGAGTGGATATCCTCCATTCTTCCAGTCCCCCCAGGTCAGCCATCAGGCAGATGTGGACACTCGATGTCGTAGATCAAGCCCCGCTCTCTGAAATCCCCCAGCGGGATGGCGGCTCTCAGATTACAGATCTCTTATCTTTAGTTGCAAAGTCTGATACGGCTCCATCTCTATTCCTTTTTCTCTCCTAATCTTCATTTCCAGCGGTACATCCCGTCACAAATGGCCGATCGCTTTTACATAATTGCGCAGCCAAAGCCTTCAATCCAGCCGGCGGTAATTATTTTCCTGCAGAAGACGATTCATTTTGAAGAGGATGGTAAAAGGCTCAGCAATTAATACCGAGTGACAGCGAGGATCCGGGGAGAGCGAATGTATTGTCAGATGTTAAATAAGGTGGGCCGACGCGTTTCATAGGGGAATGGAATCCTTCTAATCTCACGGCTCCTCTTCCTTTCATCTCCCGGGAAACACTCATCCAATATTCTCTCTGAAGGACGTTTTAATCCGTTTTTTGGTGGGACATTGAAGTCCTAGTGAATTATTTTCACTCCATGTCTTTATGGATCTTGCTTTGTGCAGTCATGTTGAAACAGGAAGGAGCCATCCCCAAACTCCTCCCACAAACTGTTCCCACAAAGTTGGGAACATGAAATTGTCCAAAATGTCTTGGTATGCTGACGTCTTAAGAGTTCCCTTCAGTGGAAATCAGTGCACGATCATCCTCAACACGTTTCGCAGCTACAGTCCGCTTCTTCAGGAGGAATATATGTTTTATGTGAAGTCTTCTCTGTTCTGGGTACCGAGATAGTCCATTGTTTTTTCTTTGCTCCCCCGCACCCGCTTTGGAGACTCCATTTCAGGAATTGTCTCCTTGCACCCCATCATTCTCTCTCTGAAAAGCAGAGACCCTGGAGAATAACATGGTGGTTGCTGCAATTTATGTCGCATGATATTTGTGCATCTGTTTATCAAACGCATATTTACAGGAAAAAATACACTAAAATGAATTTTGGTGCAAATACAATATTATATCAATTTGTTTTAGAGGTTAAACTTATTACCTACAATGGGAATGTGTGTGCTCACATCCAATCTGATCTCCGGGATAATAAATCCATCGGTCATGTGACTTCCGGAATCTTCTCCCAGGTCTGTGCAGTCATCCAATCTGAGACTTCCAGTAATAAAGACCGCCCACTGCTGCTCTCTCTCCATGTGCAGGGCGATCGGTCTTATCTCCACCCCCTCCTGTAGTGGATTGAGCCTGCTGGCCCCTCCCACAGCTCTATTCTCTCCTTGTGGGCAGGGTGACTGGTCTTGTCTCCACCCTCTTCTGTAGTGGGTGGAGCAGCTGGCCCCTCCCACAGCTCTATTCTCTCCTTGTGCAGGGGACTGTTCTTGTCTCCACCCTCTTCTGTAGTTTTCTGTAGTGGGTGGAGCCTGCTGGTCCCCTCCCACAGCTCTGTTCTCTCTCTGTGCAGGGGGACTGGTCTTTCCTCCACCCCCTCCTGTAGAGGGTTGCGCCTGCTAGGCCCCTCCCACAGCCCTGCTCTTTCTTCTTGTGCCAGGGGACTGGTCTTGTCTCCGCCCCACCTGTAGTTTTCTGTAGGGGTGGAGCCTGCTGGGCCCCTCCCACAACTCTGCTCTCTGCACAGGCTATGATGATGTCACGGCTACTTTTACAAGGTATTATCTGGGGGGAGTGCAGTGGATTTGCACAGAGCAGCGTGGATCCTCCTTCTCGGGTCCTCTTCATTGCTCCTGGCCCCTCCCTCCTGTTGAATGCTTCCACAGCGAGAAGCTTATTATGGGGGCACCCGAGCTGAGCTGCTGCTCCTGTTTATCCATTCAGACATGGAGCCTTGGTTTGGCTCCACTCCTTCTCTCCTGATTGGCTAACTGACTTTGTTTGACAACAGCGGGAGCCAATGGCACCCCTGCTGTCTCAACCAATCAGGAGGGAATGTCCCGGACAGCCGAGTCTCTTGTGGGACATTGCTATGGAGAGGGGGCTCAGGCAAGTATTGGGGGGAGGGGCACACAGAAGGCTTTTTATTTTCATGCATAGAATGCACCTTCTGCCTTTACAGCCATTTTAAGGGAGTTTGTCAGCGGGTCCCATCCAATGATTCACAGCCGGGACCTGCTGATCGGCTGTGTCCAATCACAGCCCAGAGCTCTGTGTTAAGGTTCAACACAGAGCTCTGTACAGAGAGGAGAACTCCACACCGCGGCTCGTATTTTATGAATGGACAGTATGGGGCGTTACCCTGCAGAGTATACGGATCTCCCCTCAGTAGAGTTCCCCTTTAATCCCTATGATAAGGACCCCTCTGTATATAACAATATAAAGACTTCCTCATCTTCAGACGGAACGTTCGGTGTCATAAAATCTCTCTAGAAGAAGTAATTATCACTCGACACGGGAGAATGTTCCCATCCCCCATCAGAGGAGCTCCTCATAGAATACAACATTGTGTCTCTTCTAATTAATATTTCTACATTTTCTATCAGATCCGCGATTTGTAATGAGTCTCACTTCTCCGCTTCAAATAAAATACTAATGATGTCATCTCCATTCTCCTATTGAAGGATAAGAGCACTTCTAATTAAAGAGGACCAGTCACCAGTAATGTCCCTGATCTGCCTGCAGCTGATCCTCTCTATTACTGCCTTGTTCTGTACTGAATCTCTGTGTGGAGGTGGCCATCTTGGCTGAGGCAGGGCTTTAATTCCCAATGTTGGGGTTTCCCCCTTGATGGGCAGTGATTGGGTAAAGAAGCAGGAGAGGGGCAGGGAGCGCAGATCACAGAATGGATGAAGCAGGGAGATCCTTGCACTGCAGGTCCTCAGGTACAGCTTCCCCTCCAGCAATGAGAACAGGAAGTGACATCACCAGATCAGGAGAGAGGAGAGGTCAGAGGCCGCAGTGCCACTCCCTCCGGTACACCAGACACAGGATTCGTTTGGCTGTTTTTCATGAACAACGTTTTTCCAGGTGCTGTTGAAAAAAATTCACACTTCATGTCCCCGATTTAAAAGAGCAAATCTTCACTTTCTGAGCTCG
>JARGYO010005628.1:790874-815666 GCA_029206835.1 Rana muscosa
ACTCCACCATATACCCCTCCATATAGGAAGTGAAGGGAAATCTCACTGAGACAAAGTAACTCTCTCTATAAATGTGATGTGTTGTGTTTGGCTTCTCACCCTAAAACAAATGAACTTTGACCCGGAGGAGCCAATCTGTCTGCCCGTCCTTCACCCCGTCTGTCCATCTAACTCTGGGGTGTCACAACTCCATTCCGGGTGCCAAAGGGCTGTTTGTGTCTGTAAGACCGACAGCCCGGGGTCACATATACCCGATCCATCCATCCATCCCATAGACACGCCCGTTGTTCCGCACTCTCGGGAAGCAGTTATTGGGATGACATGGAATGTGTCACTTCCAATGTAATCTGTAATTAGCGCTGGAAACATAAAATATAAGATAAAATTACAGTGGGCACATCGACACGCCGATCGTTTACGCAGAGACGTGTTTTTTTTTTTTTTCTCCCAGCTGTCAGAGTTTTGCCAAAAGGTTTTGTTAATAAAATTTTGTGTCTAACTGCTGGTAATAATTCCATACATAATTACATCTTAAACCGCATCCCCATGGTAACCACCTCCTCCCCCCCCCCCATCTTAATATCTCAATGTTATTTTCCGTGGGGAAATTAAAATGCGTCCTTTCACATGTTTCATGTCGTGTATTAGAAAGGAGAATAATTACAATTTGCTGATGATTTTTTCGCAGGACGCAGAATAGGACCCCTAATTTACACGTGTCCCATCCCCCGCATGTGGTGATTACAGGGGGCGGGGCGATCGGTAATTTCTGCCTATTTTTACTGATAACTTATCAGGCGTTTGTTTCCCTTTTGTTTAGGAAAAAACCTTCTGAGCGCCAACAATGAATGGAAGATTAGCGCAGTCAAGTTTCACCCAATTGACCCGAATCTTTTCATATGTGCGGGCTCCTCGCCGTCCGTAAAGGCGTGGGATGCCAGGATGAACAAGGTAGGTGCGGTTAGTGGCTGGTGTATATATACTTTGTGTGTGTGTGTGTATATATACATTGTTTCAGTTTTCATTGTATCAGTGAAATATATCATAAAACAAGGTAACAATTGGAGATTACAATCACATTTTGGAATCAATTTTAGCAAAATTTTTACGTTGAATTTTTTACTTCTGAAAGTCACCACCTTTGCAGATATCAGAGGAGGGCTCCCTCCTAACATTCCATTCACCATGGAAAACGCATATATTACATGGGACACGAGATTCACATTATTATGGAATCGCCTCTGTTCCTGCACCCGTTGCTCTTTAAAAACACATGGGGCTGCCGTTCATTCTTAATGGCGATCCTCCCATTCCCCGATCCTCCCATTCCCCGATCCACCCATTCCCCGATCCACCCATTCCCCAATCCTCCCTGTAACGACACCCCGATTATGAAAGGGGTTAATGCCCTTTGGGACATTCCATTTCCGAACACCAAGGCAGCTACCGAACACTCCAATCACCCGAACAAGAAACCCATACGAATAATTCCCCCCCCCAAGTACGAGACGAGGCTCTGTATTGAGGGTCAAACAGGAATCAGACTCTTTATTGAAAGGAATACAGGCTCTCTTTATACACTTGAGAATACTGCAGTCACCACATGAACAATGACCCGGATCCACCCACAACATCACACAATGGTTACATAACGAGCCCCCAATACACATTATTCTGAGTGTCAATACATCCCTTAGCAGACAACCGGTGAGTTCATTATAACACTTAATGGGTGAAGGGAAAGCCGCCTCAGACAAGATTAACACAATTTACTTATCCATACAAAAGCAACATCGTTAAGCAATAGACGGTCGGTCTCTTACATTGAACTTCCTGGAATGCCCATATTAGGAGTTATACTTCCTGGTCATAGACCTCACAGTCTACAGGGGATAAAATCTTCATATTTCTTGAGAGATATTGTTAATGAATATTACTATCCCATTTGAAGTAATCCAATCATATTCTCAGGGTTCATTATTTTCTTGGTCACCCTGCGCCAAAAGTGACTGCCGTCACACTCTCATTCCTCGATGCTCTCATTCCTCGATGCTCTCATTCCTCGATGCTCCCATTCCCCCGATGCTCCCATTCCCCCGATGCTCCCATTCCCCCGATGCTCCCATTCCCCCGATGCTCCCATTCCCCCGACGCTCCCATTCCCCCGACGCTCCCATTCCTTGATCCACCCATTTCCCCCGATTCCTCCCATTCCCCCGATTGCTCCCATTCCTCAATCCACTCTTTCCTCGACCCTCCCATTCCCACACCTCTAAAAAGGCAGCGTGTTTGCGGCACCATGCAATTTTCTAAATGCTGCTGGAACCTTTTTCCTGCGTGAAGCACAGGCGTGGCAATACAAACAAATGGTCCCTGCCCCCACCTATACCTGCCCTTCGTACTGTTGGAATACTGGTGAGGGACGTATTGGACACTTTGCTGCCACTGCGGGGTGTCCAGTGCGCCTCCTCTGTGCCTTTAACCACTTCCCACAAAACTACACACCTGTACCTCGTTTTGAGGAAGTGGGATGATTTTCAGCTGCAGGATTCACCCAGGTACCGTTTTTTTTAGAGCTGGCAGACGGCTTTCTGATAAAACTCGCTCTGCCGTTATCACAAAGAGTGGAAGGGGACGTACCAGCCCCCCTTCCGCCACTCTGCCTGGGTCTCCCGTCCCACCATGAAACCTGAACAACCAGCCGATGTTCTGTTAATATCTCCCACCCATCAGAAACTCCAACCATGTCACTTCCGGTTTATTTAAAACCTTAGTAATCTGAGATTTTGATGAATTGGTGGTTGGACACAACACCGGCAACCGACTAGAGTCCGGTACAGGAAGACTGAGCTGTTTTGACAGCACAGCGGCTAACGAGGACAAAGTTGTCGCCACCTCGGAGGCGGCCATTTTGTTGGCTAGTATCAGAGCGGAGTAAGAATCTCCGCTCATAATATCCTGCACCAGACTCTATTCGGTTGCCAGTGTTGTGTCCAACCACCAATTCGTCAAAAACTCAAATTACTGCTGGTTTTAAATAAACCGGGAGTTAAATGGTTGGAGTTTCTGACGGGTTTGAGAACTTGACAGAACCCAGGCACGTCCGCCAGCTGGCCAGAGTGCTGAACAAAGCTGGAATTGGCTTCAATCGGGTCACCGATGTAGTAACCTGGAAGTAACGTCACTTCCGGTTTACTCGGCTGCCAATGGCGCAGATTTTTTTAAAAATCCATAGAATTCAATAATGCAGATTTTGGCAATTTTAATACTTTTAAGTGCAGCGGAGGGGTTTGGGGTCTTTTAGACCCCAGATCTCTCCATAAAGAGGACCTAAAGAGAGCAATAAAAGTGATCATTCTTCTTGGTGTGAGTTTGGTATACATTACGGATGTGGCACCACAGTGAGATCATTGCTTCCTCCGCACATGTATGTGATCTTCTACACCTTCATCAATCCTTTCAGGAATAGTGTCTCCTTCGTGTGATTACTCTTTTATATATTAATTCCTACGTGAGTTTCCGCCACCTTCACCTTTCAATCAAAGTGCGCTCCCTTGAACGAATTGATCGAATAAATAAATAGGTCACCATGTGCTTTCCCCTTTCATGGATTCTAACCATCTCCTCGGGATATCTCCGAATGTATCGTCAATCTCTCTCTTCTCTCCAGATCTTCTTATTAGTTACAGCAATAGAACTCCACGCTCCTCCAGTAAGCTCCTCCGCTCAAAAAATATTAAAACGCCATCATCGTGCTTTACCATTTCTAAAAATGACACTTTTAATAAAAAGAGAAGTTTGAGTAAAAAAAAAAAAGAAAAAGATACTCGCCTAGATACTCACCAGATTCGGAGGGAATCTGGTTACAAGGATGGGGGAAATCAAAAAATACAAGGCTGAGAGATGATCATCAGCATTCTGACTTTATAAAGAATGCAACAAGAAATGTAAGGGTGCAATTAGGGCGGCAAAGATAGAACATGAAAGACACATAGCGGAGGAGAGCAAAAAAATACAAAAAAATTATTTAAGTGTATATATACAGTAAAAAAAGGGAGGACAGATCATATTGGCCCCATAAAGAATGAGGAAGGACTTCTGGTTACACAGGATGGGGAGATGGCGAAGGTATTGAATTTATTCTTCTCCTCAGTCTTCACGAGGGAATCGAGTGGCTTCAGTAACCAAAACTGCAGTGTCTTTCCTCATGACGCATCACAGGAAGCACCTCCATGGCTAACAGAGGACAGAATTAGAAATAGACTTGGGAAACTTAACATTAATAAGTCACCGGGACCAGGTGGCTTGCACCCGAGGGTACTTGGAGAACTCAGTGAAGTAATTGCCAGACCATTGTTCCTAATTTTTACTAATAATCTACTGACTGGAATGGTACCAGCTGATTGGAGAAAAGCCAATGTAGCACCAATTTCTTTCTCGTACATCACGGGACACAGAGCGACATAGTCATTACTATGTGGGTTATATAGATACCTTCAGGTGCTGGCACTGGCAACTTCCAAAACTGGAAGTACCCTCCCCTATATAAGCCCCTCCCATCCGGGAGTACCTCAGTTTTTTGCCAGTGTCTAAGGTGTTGGCCAAGAAGTAACATGTGTTTTTCACTGGGCTTGCGTACAGGTTCTTTTGGGCCTCAGTAAGCTATTCCGGATCCGACCAAAAAAGCTTCATAGCTAAACGGTCGGTACCCGGGCCTTGCAAGAGAAGAGCAAGGTTTTGCCTGTAATGCCTCTCTTAGGAGGGCTGGACCCTGGGATCCAGAGCTCTGGTCATACCCACGACCAAGATGTTTTCTGTGCAGGGTGCTATACAGGTCCAGGGGAGTGGAATCCTTGGGAACCCGGTCCCTGAAGGTTTAATTACAATGCCTGCCGTGATAGGTGAAGTTTGGGCTTCTGTGGACCAAACAGAGTCCTGCGGCGAGGAAAAGGTAAGTGGGGGCCCTCAGGAACTTGGTTCCATTGGGGGACCCCCAAGCCTAATTTGTCTTTCTGCCTGGTACCTAAGGTATTCCCGCTAATATTCTGTGCATGCCTGTTACTACTAAGAAAATGTAAAAAATTTTAATAGTAGGCAAGAAAAAAAAAAAAAAAAAAATGGTAAGACCGCGGTACCTGTGTTAAACACTAGAGGCCGCTATGGTTCTTTTTTCTTGTAATGTGGATTTTTTTCTTCCAAAGTCAAATCCAGGCAGTTGGTAAGTTCTCTGCTGGGAAGCTGTCTCCTCTGCCCTGTTTCTGCGCTCATCCATCCCCGGGCCCTGCGGCAGGGACCCTGGCTCCCATCTAGCTCCTTATTTTTTTTAAAAAGAGCGCCGAAGGCGCGCGCTTGCGCGCGCCTCTATATATAGAGGCGATCTGGAAAAAGGGGCGGAGCTGGTGGATGACGCTCGGTGTGCGCCGCGGCGCTACTGCGCATGTGCGGGCGTCCAGCGTGTTTAAAGGCACAATCACAGCTGGCTATTGAAGTGCACAGACAGAGCTAGCAACAGTAAATAAGGCACACAGAGGCGGTTGATGCAGGCATCCCCTAGAAAGGCACTTTAGTAGACACCAACTGTTATATAGCAGCAATTGTGCTAAACTATTATCAGTAAAAGTGGTGTATTACGGCTGGAATACCTCAGCTTTGGGCTTAGGAATATGCCGTCCAGAAGCTCCGGAACTAAATCTTCCAGGAAGCGAAGGGGGTCTCCATCGGGCTCTGAGGATCTTGGGCATGCTTCTGCTGCACCAGTCTCCCCTGAAAATTCAGAGGTTAGTGACCGTAGAGACCCCGCAGGAGTACCTGGTACTGTGGCTGTCCTCAGTTCACCTGCTCCTGTGTATGTAACAGAGGAGGTTTTTTCCTCAGCTCTGGGAGGATTAGAAGAGAGATTGTCAACATTGATCGCTGCCTCCCTGTCACAGGGAAAGCGCGCCCGATCTCCATCTCCTCCTTCAGAGTACCTGTTAGCAGAGCAACAGTCCCATACAGGGATCGACCTGCCTGAAGGGGATCAGGATGAGGTTGATTCTGTTATAGAGGAATCAACAGTGGAGGAACCTTTCTCAGCATCTCAAGCTGAAAGATTATGGGTTCAGTCTCTGACTAACATGGTCCGATCAGCATTTAAAAATGCACCTTGCGGAACCATCAACCACTACTGTCTCCTCGCTGGGGTCGCTAAAAGCTCCCCAGACTGTCTGTTCCTTTCCACTTCACCCTTTACTGGAAGGGCTCATTTACCAGGATTGGGAACATCCTGATAAAATATTTACTCCCCCCAAGAGATTTCCGGTGGTCTATCCCATGGAGGATAAGTTCATCAAAAAATGGAGGGTCCCTACAGTGGACGCAGCCATCTCTTGTGTGAATAAATCACTGACATGTCCAGTGGATAATGTCCAAATGTTCAAGGACCCAATAGATAAAAAATTGGAGTCCTTATTAAAATCTGCTTTTTCTACAGCAAGCTTGGTGACACAACCAGCAGTGGCAGCTATTGGGGTCTGCCAAGCAGTGAAGGATCAGTTGAAACAGGTCTTAAGGGACTTGCCAGATCAGCAGGCCCTTGCCCTAGCTGATCTACCTAGAGCCTTATGCTTTGCGGTTGACGCCATAAAGGATTCAATCCATCAGGCCTCCCGCTGTCTGTATTACATATGCGCAGGCTTCTATGGCTCAAAAACTGGTCTGCTGAAGCTCCCTGTAAAAAATTGCTGGTTAGCTTCCCATTTCATGGTGAATGCTTATTCGGGGAAGACCTGGACAAATATATCCAGAAAATTTCCAGCGGTAAAAGTACACTCTTGCCGGTTAAAAACAGAGTTAGAGGTCCCTCTTTTAAGAGGCCTGCTTCTCCTGTCCCTGGGGCATCGGCTGTGAAACAGTTCCGACGGCCTCCTCGGTCAAATCCCGGGGGTAAAAATCAGGGACAATCGCAGGGTAATAAGAAACCCTGGGTCAGGAGAGGTACAAAACCTCCCCCAAAGTCAAATTCATGAAGGGTTGCCCCCACTCAATCGGGTGGGGGGAAGACTCCAGTTGTTCGCAGAGACCTGGCGGGACACGATCAGAGACAGATGGGTGCTCTCCGCAGTAAGTCTGGGATACAGATTGGAGTTAAAAGACTCTCCTCCTTCCCATTTTATGAGGTCAAACGTGCCAAGGGATCCCCGGAAGAGAGAGTCCCTCCTGTTGGCACTAGAACAACTATTGCTCCAAGGAGTAATTATGGAGGTTCCCCTAGAAGAATGGGGGGTTCGGGTTTTACTCAAACCTCTTTACAGTCCCGAAGCCAAACGGGGACGTGAGGCCCATATTAAATCTAAAAGGGCTAAACAAATTCCTGCATATCAGGACTTTCCGATGGAGTCGATCCGATCGGTGGCCACTGCCCTACAAGGGGAGGAATGGTTAGCCTCGATTGACATCAAAGATGCTTATTTGCACATTCCCATCTTTCCAGTCCACCAAAAATTTCTACGCTTTGCAGTAGAAGGGCGCCATTTTCAGTTCAGAGCCTTACCCTTCGGTCTGGCCACAGCACCACGAGTGTTCACAAAAATTCTGGCCCCATTATTGGCCAATCTAAGAACGCAAGGTGTAACGATAATGGCATATCTAGACGACTTGTTGCTGATAGACCACTCAGTGAAAAAACTAGAAGTGGTCGTTCACAAGACAATCAAGTATCTGGAATCTCATGGTTGGATTATCAACCGAGACAAGTCAGCCCTAAAACCAGTCAAAAGTCTGGAATACTTGGGGCTAAGGCTGGATTCAGGCCAGAGAAAAATATTCTTGCCTCGAGAAAAGGTGTTGTCTTTGAGAGATTTGATCCACCTAGTGGGTACAAAAAGACAGCCGTCCATACGCCTGTGCATGAGGCTGCTGGGAAAAATGGTGGCATCATTCGAAGCAGTACCCTACGGTCAATTCCATTCAAGGAATTTGCAAAGGGCCATACTGTCAGCCTGGAACAAGAAAGTTCAGGCCCTAGACTTACCAATGTCCTTGTCCCCTTCCGTTCGCAAGAGCCTCCGTTGGTGGTTGGTTCTCCAGAATCTGGAAAAAGGGAAATCCTTCAGTCCGATTTCTTGGAAGGTGGTCACTACAGATGCCAGCCTTATAGGCTGGGGAGCAGTACTGGAGCAATGGTCTCTCCAGGGCAGATGGTTGGATGCAGAAAAGGCCCTGCCCATCAATCTCTTAGAGATACGAGCAGCCCGGTATGCCCTAGTAGCATGGACATCCAAACTCCAAGGGTCCCCTGTCAGAATTCAATCAGACAATGCCACAGCAGTGGCATATATCAATCATCAGGGTGGCACCAGGAGTCGTGCAGCCCAGAGGGAAGTAAATTACATCCTGAAATGGGCAGAAAGATATGTCCCAGCCATATCCGCGGTATTCATTCCAGGAGTGGAGAATTGGAAGGCGGACTTTCTAAGTCGCCAGCAATTATGCCCAGGGGAATGGTCCCTTCACCCCGAGGTTTTCCGGACAATATGTCAGCGGTGGGGAACACCGGATGTAGATCTTCTAGCATCCAGATTCAACGCAAAGGTGGACAGGTTTGTCTCTCGGACAAGGGATCCCCTAGCTTGCTGCTCGGATGCCCTAGTGTTCCCTTGGGATCAGTTCAAGCTGATATATGCATTTCCACCGCCACAATTGTTACCTCGATTACTCCGCAGAATCAGGGTAGAAAAGAAACCAGTGATTCTGGTGGCTCCAGCGTGGCCCCGAAGAGCATGGTACGCGGAGATTGTAAAAATGTCAGTGGGGAGTCCTTGGACTCTCCCACATCGTCCGGACCTGCTTTCGCAAGGACCGATATACCACCCTTCCTTACCAGCCCTAGGTTTGACGGCCTGGCTATTGAAACCCACATTCTAAAAAAGAGAGGTCTCTCTAATCCTGTGGTAGCTACCATGATCAATGCCAGGAAGCCGGTATCCAGGCAGATCTACTATAGAATCTGGAAGGCGTACATCGCCTGGTGTGAGGTCAAGAAATGGCATCCACGTAAGTACGTAATAGGTAGGATTCTGGACTTCCTACAGTGGGCTGTAGATAGGAAGCTTGCCTTGAGTACTATCAAGGGTCAGATTTCGGCCTTGTCAATATTTTTTCATAGGCCCTTGGCTTTGCATTCACTAGTCAAAGCTTTTATACAAGGAGTGATGCGTATTAGCCCTCCGGTTAATATTCCCATATGTCCATGGGACTTAAACCTGGTTCTGTCGGTTCTACAGAAGCAACCATTTGAACCATTACAGCACATTTCCTTGGTTCTTCTCACCAGGAAATTGATTTTTCTAGTAGCCATTTGTTCGGCTAAAAGTGTCAGAATTAGCCGCTATGTCCTGTAAAGAGCCATATCTGGTTATCCATAAGGACAGAGTAGTGTTACGTCCTCATCCAGCCTTTCTTCCTAAGGTGGTATCGAGGTTTCATTTGAACCAAGATGTGGTTCTTCCTTCCTTTTTCCCCAAACCTAGTTCGGTAGAGGAAAAGTTATTGCATTCTTTGGATGTAGTAAGAGCAGTTAAAGCTTATCTAAAAGCCACTGCTCAGATTCGTAAAACGGATACTTTGTTTATTCTGCCGGAAGGCCCCAGAAGGGGTCAGGCAGCGTCAAAATCTACTTTAGCCAAGTGGATTCGACAGGTCATAATGCAAGCCTATGGCTTGAGAAGGAGACCGCCTCCGTTCAAAGTTAGGGCGCACTCCACGAGAGCAGTTGGAACTTCATGGGCAGTGCATCACCAGGCCTCCCTGGCTCAAATCTGTAAGGCCGCAACATGGTCTTCAGTACACACGTTTACTAGGTTCTACCAGGTGGACGTTAGAAGTCAGGAGGATGTCGCCTTTGGGCGCAGTGTGTTGCAGGCCGCAAAAGATCCTCATGTCTGATGGCGCTCAGCTTATGTATGGTGTATCCCCCCCTCATTGGGCATTGCTTTGGGACGTCCCACATAGTAATGACTATGTCGCTCTGTGTCCCGTGATGTACGAGAAAGAAAATAGGATTTTTATAACAGCTTACCTGTAAAATCCTTTTCTTGGAGTACATCACGGGACACAGAGCTCCCACCCCTCTTTTGGGGACACTTATTGCTTTGCTACAAAACTGAGGTACTCCCGGATGGGAGGGGCTTATATAGGGGAGGGTACTTCCGGTTTTGGAAGTTGCCAGTGCCAGCACCTGAAGGTATCTATATAACCCACATAGTAATGACTATGTCGCTCTGTGTCCCGTGATGTACTCCAAGAAAAGGATTTTACAGGTAAGCTGTTATAAAAATCCTATTATTTAAAAAGGGCCCAAAATACATCCCTGGGAATTGCAGACCAGTTAGCCTAACATCAATAGTATGTAAGCTCTTGGAGGAGATGATAAGGGACTATATACAGGATTTTAATAATAAGAACAGTATCATTAGCAGTAATCAGCATAGGTGAAATTTCTGCAAAGGAAAGCCCTTCACCTTCTATGGGTATGATGATGACAGTCTCTCTGTCTTCAGGGACAAGGGTGATCTGTCTTCAGGGACAAAGGTGATCATCTTCAGCGATTTGGCCACCCCCCCAGATATCCCACCTTGGCCTCCCTCATTTGGTCCTGCTCCAGAGGTGGCCCCCCAGGTCTGTGATCTGGGATTCGTCCTAGATTCAGGTTTAACCCTGGCTCCTCGGATAAAAAAGTTTGTCAGTGCTTGTCACTGGCAGCTAAAACTTCTGAGGGGGCTAAATATCTGGATATTTTGGACAGAGATACTGTCATCTGCGCCACGATAGGTAGCTGCCTAGACTACTGCAACTCTCTTTATCTGGGATTGCCAAAGATGTTAGTACAGAAGCTTCAACTTATTCAAAATGCTGCGGCAAGGGTACTCATGGATGTCCCGCTGAGGGATCATATCACCCCTGTCCTCTGCGCCTTTCATTGGCTGCCGGTCCACTATCGCACCTTATTTATGACAGGATGTATCATGTTTAAGATTATGAGAGGCCTGGCCCCAAGCTATCTCTGCTCTCGTTATCAAAAACGAGCTCTTGCCAGATCACTCAGATCTACCGGCAGAGATCTCCTCTACATCTCGTTGCCCAAGAAGTTCCGGCGTGGTGGTCGGTGCCGTATTGTGGAATAGCTTCCCTGTCGAGCTCCAGGAGGCCCCTACTATCCCGGTCTTCCACGGGTTACTGAAGACTTGGCTTTTCACGCAAGCCTTTCCTGCGTAGTCTCTTTTTTCCACCCTTTCTGCCGCTCTGTGCTGCTCTTGGTTCCTGGGTCCTCTTTTCCCAGGAACTCTGCTATGCACGTCGGGACCCTTCGGGGTAAGACTGCGCTATATTAAGATACCTCTCAACTCAACTCAACTCAACTGTAGGGATTGTTTGCATCAAAATTCATGATGTAATTACTGTAGACTTACTACTTACTTAAACATACTTTTTGTATGAATTTACTTAATTTTTTGGTAACAAACTTTTTATTTATTTTCTTACCACTTACCTTTGCACCATTCCAGAGTATTGCTTGGACTTGAGCCGTTTAAATTTCAGTTAACATTGAGAAAGTGGTGGTGTTTTGTAAAGTGAACCTGTCCCTATTCTGTGCAATTCAATTTACAATTTCATGAACAATCTGGATTGGTAGAGATTACAGTACCGTATATACTCGAGTATAAGCCGACCCGAATATAAGCAGAGGCACCTAATTTTACCACAAAAAACTGGGAAAACTTTTTGACTCGAGTATAAGCCTAGGGTGTCCATCTGCATGCCTCACTGTGCCTCACTTTGCCCATGTGCATGCCTCACTGTGCCCATGCCTCACTGTGTCCATGACTAGACTGACGTTTAACATGGGAGTCTATAGAAGGAGTACCCAGCTTTGAAAAATCGGTGCTCCCCGGCCATAGGTCCCCCGGACAACAAACTTCTAGACGAAGAGTGGGGCTACATGTGTGCCAAGGTTGCAGTCCAGGGTACCTACGACCGGCCGGTACCCCGGTCCCCAAAGTCACCAGAGAAATTACCGTTTAACATGGGAGTCTATGGAAGGGGTGCCCGGCTTTAAAAAAGGTGCACCCCGGCCATAGATCCTCCGGACCTACGGCCGGCCGGTACCGGGTCTTCAAAGTCCGGGAGATCAGGCGCAAAAAGATGACTTGAGTATAAGCCATGGGGGGGGGGGCATTTTCAGCACAAAAAAAATGTGCTGAAAAACTTGGCTAATACTCGAGTATATACGGTAAGTATAAAATAAGACCTAAGAAAACGAATATTTAGAACCAGATCTTGAAGAGTTCTCTGGTGGTTGGGTCTGGTCCCATCTTCTGAGCTCTCTTGTTTGTTGGTGAGGTCACTTTTCTCATTATAGTGTTTGACTTTGTACTAATCTGACTCACTGTACAACCACACTGGAATGTTGTGCGTGTATGTATATGTGTGTGTGTGTGTGTGTGTGTGTGTGTGTGTGTGTGTGTGTGTGTGTGTGTGTGTGTGTGTGTATATATATATATATATATATATATATATATATATATATATTGTCTCATTTTGTTGTGTACTCTTTGCTGTGATGGTTTGGGGTGTGACTGTATTCTATTGTTCTATTGTGGCTGTCCGCCTCCAATATTATGGGATGTGTAAGTGTGTTTGCTGTGAGGAAAGAGGGAGGGGGACTCCTCCAGCAGCCCCCCCCCTGCCGATAAGACTGTTTACAGATGGGAAGTTTGAATACACCGGACCTGTGTGTCTATTGCCATTGGACAGTTTAACCCGCCCTGAATCCAAGGGTGGGGGGGAGTGTCTCTGAGTTATTTATCTGTTGTAACATGTGCTTGAATAAAGTGAGTCTGCTGGTTTTTTACCCTACACTGAAGTACGGCTGGTGACTGGGTGGGCTAAAGAGTCTTGTATAGTGCTGGTTCTGGACAGAGGAAGCATTGACGGAGGACATAGTCCTGTTGAGGACGAGGGTTCGTCACACAGTTTATGTAAATCCATTTTTTTTTTTTTTTAGTTTTGGATAGAATAGGAAAGTGTTAGAACCCCTGTCAGATTTTTATGGAGAGCAAGGATAAGAGCACCAAATTGTAGGGATCGGTCCAGACAGAAATGAGCATTTTGTCATCCTAAAAGGGACCATGAAGAGCTGAGAGCATTGTGTTGGTTATGCACAAACCTCTCTTCACCACGGCTGGATTTATTATCTGAGTGGGATCTGGATGGGGGATGATCCGGGAACCAGTTGTGGTGAGAAGTATCCATTAGACAACTTAAGTGAGTGAGCTTCTAACCGCAGCTCAACAAGAATGGAAATCCAGGAGTAACTCCTCCCCTCACCCGTCCAGGTTCCTCCTGCACATTAAATCTAAGCCCTGATGAAGGGAGGTTTGTACATACCCATTGGAACATGTTGGCTTTCTATCACTATAAGCTGACTGATCCAGGGACCCCCCTGGGATTCCACCAGGAGGTAGAGAGCTGCCATGCTTTTTTTATTTATATCAGGACAGAGACCCACATGGGCCACAAAAACACAAGGTAATACATAGCAGAATACATAGGTACACATACAGAGTCATAATACGTCATATATTCCCATTACCTCAGGGACATTGCTGCAACTTGTAGAGTATAGCCGGGCATGTACATATAGTAAAATGCTTTCACAATATAATGTTCTCACAATGTGACTCATGCTATGCTTCCCATAGCTGACCTAGGTTTACCGTCTCATAGAGCGGTTAGAAGACCCAGATGGTCTCCTACGTCTGGGAGGCCGGATTCGTGCCACCAGAGTGGCGTGGCATGCGGCTGCTGCCCCATGGGCTCTGCCTTTTTCTCCTCCGTTTTCTTTGCAGGAAAAAACAGTATAGGCAAAGCCTTCCCGGTAAAATTAATATAAAGGGAGGAGTAAATAAAGATTAAACAAATATAAAAGGGGAGGGGGGACGAGAGGGAAAAAAGAGAAGGGAAAGTGGAGAGTAAATGTACCCACAAGCATGGAACGTCAAGTTGGCGTATGTGGAGCGGCATCCGGGGTGTCGACCCAATTTACTGTTCAACTAAGAGGGTGTATCACTACTTTTAACTGGTTTCTACCCCAGCGGTGTCTCCCAGCATCGCCTGGCCTTTGACTGAAAAAATAAACATGTTCCATAATTGCCAGGTGTTGGAGAATGTCTCTTGCCTCTTTTGCGCTGTGAGGACAAGGTCTTCCATGTGTTTTATAGTTTCCACCTTCCGGAGCCACATGGCGACAGTTGGTGGGTGTGTAGTCTTCCAATGAAGTGGAGCTGCCATGCTTTACCCACCATTTAATTTGTTCTGAACCTTCATCAAGCTTAGAATCCAGCACTCTGCACTTTTTCGGCAGTGCACCACAACATACATTGGTGTGTCCCCTTGTCCCGCGGTCTGTCGGTAATGTGTGTTGGGGCCCCATTCAGAATTCTGTGCGTGTTCCTGCAATGCGATGGTGTGAATGGAATCTAATGACAGCGGAAGGGATTGGTCTGTTCTTCCTCCAGTTAGAGATTCAGCCTTTTTGTTTTCATTTCATGTAAAGTGAGAAAAGTTGACGCCTTTAGTCGTTCTGCTGAGTTTCAGTCAATCTTTTATTACCAGTGTTACCGTGGTAACCACCCTGCAGATGATTTGCCTCTGTGACAGCTCCTCACACTTCTCCGTGTGTTCTCCTTCAATCTCACTCTTATAGCCAAGCTTTGGAGGGAACCGGTCCAGATTGAAATACTTTGTTTTCAGGGTGAGGTCCAGGACGGTCATCTTTTATCCTTGCTTTATGGCTTAATGACCCAAAATAAGTATTTGGGTCTGAAGTTATGACTGCAGGAAGCAGGCGACCCCGGATGATGCCCGAACAAAGATGGCGCCTGTAGCGGATCTCCAATGTCCGCTGGGAAATCCTTGAAGCTGAGGAAGTACTAACTTATCCAAGGCAACCTGTTACCCCCCCCAGTAACTGGACGACACACAGTTCTGGGAGTAAATCAACACTTTATTTAGCCGCAGCTGGCTTTTTATATCATTCCCCATGCAAAGGGTTTCTTAACTCATTTTCCAGGGGCATTCCCTTCAGCAACTAACAGATGACAGTGATTTAATTACCTGGATCTATTTCTAACAAACTTGGTATGCGTGAGATGTTTGTCCCCCCATGGACAAAGCTCCACATATTTACCCATAACAATGAAACCGTGCCAGACACATTACTAGGAGTGTAATTACATCCCGTAGCAGATAATAGGTGGGGTCATTAACACACTGAACAATAGATGAATGGAAAGCTACCTCAGACCCCAATTAACCCAATTTACTTATTCAGACCTCAGTAGACATTCTGTCTCTACATCTCCTGGAAGGAATATTTACTGTCACATTTGAAGTGATCCCCACCAGATTCTCAGTGTTCAGTATTTTGCTACAATGCTCCCCCTTACCCACAAGCCGGCATACACAGTCTGATCCTTAGCGGATCGGCTTGGGGATGTCCGGGGAGTACTCACGGATCACTTTTCCAGTTCAGTTTGCCGCGATAATCCGTCAGCATTGCCGTTCTGTTTCCCGGGTCAGTAGCTGATGGTGAGGTTGTAAGGTTGCAGGGCGAATAATGGAATTCATTTCTGGAACAGTCACTTGCTTTGCTCTCTCAATGGCTCCCAAAACTTGCTGCTGATGCTCTTGGGAGAGGTAAGGCAAAACCTGGGCGCAAATCCCATTTAACCTTTTGACAATTTCAGCCTGTTTGTGCATTTCAATGTTCAAGCCATGTGACATCTCATAATACATGACGTAGTGTCGTTGCATCTCCGATTTCTCACTGGCCAACTTGTCACATTCCAATTTTAGACTGTGATATTGTGCCTGATCTACGGTACATGTCGGGGGAGATAGTCTTACCCGGGTCTCAGCAGCACGCGGGTCGGTTCCAGCAGCACGGGTCTGGGCACAGGTAGTCTTGGGGTTGGCTTCAGCGGGGCCCATCGGGGCGTAAGCAGAAACGAGGGGGGCCAAATCATTCCCCAGTAGTACATCCGCTGGCAAATCCTTCATCACCCCCACATTCACGTGTCCCGAACCAACCCCCCAATCCAGGTGAACACGGGCAACGGGTAGCCGGAAGACAGTGCCTCCCGCTACTCTTACGGCTACAGTGTCTCCGGTGTGTTGGCTCTCTGGGATGAGGTTCTTCTGTAGTAGGGTCATGGTGGTGCCAGTATCACGTAGGCCATTGGCTACCTTTCCATTGACCCAGACAGTCTGCCTGTGTTGCTGCCGGTTGTCCCGTTTTTAGCTGCTTGTATTGGATTAGCCTCGTGCAGGACGCCCCAATGTTCCTCCAATTCTTCCGCAAAGCGGTTGTCTATAGCCACTTCCGTGAGATAGCAATGAGCGGCAGCCCGTGCTGGAGGGGGTGACCCTGGTTGAATCCATGCCGCTTGGTCCTGGTTCTGAGTGCAGTCTCTCTGATAGTGGCCAAATTGCTTGCACGAATGGCACTGCACTCCCTTGTGCCCGAGGTATCGATTTGCAGGGGGGGAGGGATTAGCCCGGGTTGTTGTGTAGCTGGTGGCCCTGGGTTATTGTTCAGCGGTCTGGTGTTTGGTCTGAAGCTAGTCTGTGATGGCCTGCGGGCATCTTGATATTCATCAGCTTGCCTGGCCGCTTCCGAGAGAGTGGTAGGTTTGCAGTCCCTTACCCACTCCTGTACCTCCTGGGTTTAGTCCATTAAAGAATTGCTCCAGTAAAATCAGCTGGGTGATCGCGTCTGCTGTGGTTGCCTGACGGGCTTGCAGCCAAGCTAGGGCTGCCCTCTGCATTTGGCAAGCCCATTCGGTGTGGGAGTCCTTCTCCTGTTTCTTTGTGTCCCGGAAGCATCTCCTGTATGCTTCTGGGGTGATGGCATATCTTGCCAAAATAACTTCCTTTTACCTGGCTATAGCTTGCAATTTCCTCCTCTGGCACGGCTCTGTAGGCTTCTGCTGCATGGCCTGACAGCTTACCAGCTAAGATCCGTACCCAGTCTGTCTGTCTGGGGTACTTGGTACAGCTTGCATTGCCGTTCAAAATCTTGCAGGAAGCTATCGATCTCTTCCTCTGCTTCCACAAACTTTTTAAAGGCATCATGGGGTACTTTTAGTTTTTTGTCTCTGGTGCCGGTGTAGTCGTTGGCAGTCTCTCAGAGGCACGCTGTTCCGCCAGCCGGAGTTGGGTCTCCCGTTCTTCTCTTGCCATGATAAAGGCATCCACTTGGGCCAACGTCGCCTGTACCAGCTCTGTCGAGGGGTTTTCTCCATAAAACGCTAGCCTGCCTTTCACTTATTGGTCAAACTCGGTCTCCATGGCTTCTGTAGCCATACCGTGTGCCCGATCTCCCTCGGTCAGTTCTGCAATCAGCTCGCGTTTGGTTTTATTGCTGGCGATCTTCCCTCTTGCTTCCAGCAAATCCTTTAACGTCGCTCGTTTTAATCCAGCATAGTTTGTCTCCATTCACACTTCCATTCGTGTAGCCGAATTTGCATGAACGCTGCTTCCTCTTGCTGCAAGGCTTTAATCCCACCGCTGCCAACCAGTGTAGCAGATCTCCAATGTCCGCTGGGAAATCCTTGAAGCTGAGGAAGTACTAACTTATCCAAGGCAACCTGTTATCCCCCAGTAACTGGACGACACACAGTTCTGGGAGTAAATCAACACTTTATTTAGCCACAGCTGGCTTTTTATATCATTCCCCATGCAAGGGGTTTCTTAACTCATTTTCCAGGGGCATTCCCTTCAGCAACTAACAGATGACAGTGATTTAATTACCTGGAACTATTTCTAACAAACTTGGTATGCGTGAGACGTTTGTCCCCCCCATGGACAGAGCTCCACATATTTACCCATAACAATGAAACCGTGCCAGACACATTACTAGGAGTGTAATTACATCCCGTAGCAGATAATAGGTGGGGTCATTAACACACTGAACAATAGATGAATGGAAAGCTACCTCAGACCCCAATTAACCCAATTTACTTATTCAGACCTCAGTAGACATTCTGTCTCTACATCTCCTGGAAGGAATATTTACTGTCACATTTGAAGTGATCCCCACCAGATTCTCAGTGTTCAGTATTTTGCTACAGCGCCCTCCTTCTGGAGAGAAAAGCAGATGAAGGCATTGTCAGGGGGGAGTCCTGTGATGTCTGTGGGAGGGAATAAATACCTGGAAGGGATCACAGTGACATAGTACTGAGCATGCTCCAGTTACCATGAATGAAAAGTCTCTTTTGCTAGGTCCCATGTAAGTGCGGTGGTAAAGGACGGGGGTTTGATCCACCAGAATTCCTCATAGTGGAATAAAAGGACCGCCCCACCTTCTCCACTCTCCTTCCTTCCAGTAATTGTAAGATGACCGGTGCACTTTACTGACACTCTGTGTTATCCAGCAGCTGATACGTTTCTAATATAGAAGAGTGACGGGAGAAAAGACTCAGCGATCCACGGAGTCCGCCCATTTCAGGGGAGGGACTGTTTCTATTGGTCCGAATATAGATCTGTGTTTGTCCCAGGAATGTTTAAAGTCGCTGAATGTTGTCAGGCGTGAAGTGGAAGATTCCGGCTCTAAGAAAAGGGCTCCTATCCAACTTCTAAAAGGGAATCATTCCAGGACTAACCCACCCACCTGATTGCATCATTGTGGGAGTAGCTATCTGTGATAGACTCACTCGGAACAGAAACTTTTGGAGGGGGCTGATTGCTAGCCTCTTGCCTACCAACTATGGGCCCTGACATTTGAGGCTACAAGCATTTGTGAAGGTGTTCTGTGTTTATACTTATAATAATGTGTATTGTGTCTTCTGAGCTAGAAGACGGCAAGTCTGACCTGAAAGGTCAGACCTCTGAGTCACCTAGGCTGGTTAAATGATTTAGTTAATTCGCTCAAATGATTTTATGTTTCTGGTTACAGTTTGTATTGTTAGGGTAATATGATCAGGAAGGGGAGGCTCCTTCTCAAGTGTATATAAGTCTGTATTCTTGTTCAAATAAATAGTTCTGGTTTACTCCAAAACTGGTACTGCCTAGTTATTGGGGGTAACTATAGCCAGACTTGCGGGTCTTGTGTTCCAGATCTTAGGAAGCAGCTTCTTGGCGGAGATTCCCAGCAGGGTTTCCGGAGTCCGTCACACGATCTCTTTGGCTTGTCTCCCTGTCTCTCCATGTGTTGCTTTCACAATCAGTCTTCTGTCTCATCTGTGGCTGATAAATAGAATTATTTCCCCACTCCTTTCTCTCTATGACTAAGCCCCCGGTGGGTGGGGCTAAATGCATCTGAGGGGCGTGGCTTAGGAGGAGTTCCAGGCATTCCTCTCCACCTGTTGAGCCGGTGTGATAAAAAAATTTCGACCCATGGAATTCCTCGACCGCGTCACTTCTGGTGCGGTTATGTCACGAAATAGCTGTTTACGGGGCTTTACCGCCCATGCGCGACTTATCACGCGTTGATGCAATTTTCGTGTCCAGAAAAATTATAGACCCGAGCGGGTGGGCGGAGTGGCGATTTGTTTAAACTGGTCATCGGCAGCACCGCGTCAAGGGGGGGGGGGGGGGTGGGCCGCACACAGAGCTATGCACTGGGCCCGCCCCCCTCTCCAAGCACCGCTCTATCTCCCCCTCCCACTTTCCTTCGGTACGGGTTAGTAGAAAGAACAGCCTAGGGGTGGGGCTGGACGCGGTGCTGCCGATGACAAGTGATTTAATCCATCACATTCCTTCTAGGGAGATCCTGGGGGGTACAGAGTAGACCACATCCGGTGGGAAGAGATTCTTCCAATGGACTGGAGGCTTTACCGGCTCTCCAGAAATCTTCTAGGAAGGACGATGACATCACACCCCACGATTTGGAAGGTCGGGGGGGGGGGGCGAGGTGTACATCTGCCTTCATATTTTACACCAACAGTAAGTGATTTGTAATGGGGGAGGGGCCTTCCCCTGGAAGGTCAGCTGGAAATAGGTTTTTATAAAGACGGGGTGAGTTTGGGTACATCTGGATACAGCAGATTTCGGGGTCCTCAGCCTTTCCGGATCTCAGCTTCTCTCTAAGTACCCAATCCTGCAGACACGGCTGGGAATCCCGCCCTCCGCCTCCGGCACACATCGTCTTATAGCGTATGGATTTTTCCTGTGCGCTCCTATCGATCTTCCCGAGAGCTCAGCCGCTGATGTGACATGGAGAATGCCGTCATTGATCAGGACGGTCCTTCATTGTAATACTTCATTTAATGTGAAAGTGCGCGAATCCCGATCGATGAGCGGAGGATGGGAGCTCGTCTCTTCCGTACACACAGGAATAAAGATAAAATCTCTATTTCTGTCTCATTTTGGGGGGATTTTCCTGCACTTCCTGTCCTATGGTTGTCACCAGGACCTGTTCTATCCCTCCCCCCACTCATCTAAACATGTTTTTTTTTATTTTTTTGTCTGTGTCCCCGTTAGAGAGATTCAAACCACTTCCTGTCCTGAGAGGAATGTGATTGGCTGGGAGACCCGAGCACATGGGAGGGGATTGCATGCACCCCCCATGCCCAGAAGCATTAAGTATTTTAGCCAGGGGGTGGGGGGGGGGGGTCGCTGGAAGGCTGAGTATTGGTTGGTCTGGGGCCTTTTCTTGTACTCGGTCACATTGTGGCACAGAATCTCTTTAATACTTAAGTTTCATATTCTTTTCACACAATAGAGAGGTGTTCAGAGATTGGACATGGGGAGATCCTGTTGTTCATCCATTCCACCTCTCCCTTTGTCCATTCACAGATCACATGACCTACAGGAGGGGAAAATAATGATTGTCTCCCCTGCAGATTGTGTAAATTTGCCCACTTATCGTATATACTCGAGTATAAGCCGAGTTTTTCAGCACATTTTTTTTGTGCTGAAAATGCCCCCCTCGGCTTATCCTCGAGTCACCTTTTTTGCGCCTGATCTCCCGGACTTTGGGGACCTGGTACCGGCCGACCGTAAGTCCCTGGACCCCAATCTTGGCACACATGTAGCCCCACTCTTTCTCTACAATTGTGCAAAATTTGTTGTCCGGGGGACCTACGGCTGGGGAGCACCGATTTTTCAAACCCGGGCACCCCTTCCATAGACTCCCATGTTAAACGGTCATTTCCCTGGTGACTTTGGGAACCCTGTACCGGCCGGTCGTAGGTCCCCTGGACCCGGAACTTGGCACACATGTAACCCAATTTCTCCTCTATAAGTGTGCAAAGTTATTTGTCTGGGGGACCTACAACAAGGGAGCACCGATTTTTCAAACCCGGGCACACCTTATAGATTCCTATGTTAAACGTCAGTCTAGTCATGGGCACAGTGAGGCATGCACATGGACACCCTAGGCTCGAGTCAATACGTTTTCCCAGTTTTTTGTGGTAAAATTAGGTGCCTCGGCTTATATTCGGGTATATACGGTACATAGAAATGAAGGGTCTATAATTTTTATCATTGGTGTATTTTATATGATGGAGACAGAATATCAACCAAAAATCCAGAAAAATCACATGATACAAATGTTATAAATGGAGTAAAATAAGTATTTGATCCCCGACCAACTTTAATCTCCCCCCACAGACTGGCTACAGTAGGTGCTCATGTGGTGTGTGTGTGTGTGTGTGTGTGTGTGTGTATATATGTATATATATATATATATATATATATATATATATAGAGAGAGAGAGTGTATATAGAGTGTAGAGTGTATATAGTATATATGGGGGGTATATATGGAGTATATAGTATATATGGAGTTAATAGAGAGTGTATATAGTATATATGGAGTGTATAGAGTGTATATAGTATATATGGGGGGTATATATGGAGTATATAGAGGGTGTATATAGTATATATGGAGTGTATATATAGAGTGTATATAGTATATATGGAGTATATATAGAGAGTGTATATAGTATATATGGGGGGTATATATGGAGTATATAGAGAGTGTATATAGTATATATGGAGTATATATAGAGGGTGTATATAGTATATATGGAGTGTATATATAGAGTGTATATAGTATATATGGAGTATATATAGAGAGTGTATATAGTATATATGGAGTGTGTGATTTTTCTGGATTTTTGGTTGATATTCTGTCTCCATCATATAAAATACACCGATGATAAAAAATTATAGACCCTTCATTTCTATGGAAGTGGGCAAATCTACACAATCTGCAGGGGAGACCATCATTATTTTGCCCTCTGTTTATACACCCCCCCCCCCCCTTATATACACCAATCAGACAGAACATTGTGACCACTGACAGGCGGGGGGAGAGCGTTATCTGGTTACAATGACATCTGAAAGTGAGCGTGATATATTAGGCAGCAAGTGAACATGTTGTCCCTGAAGTTGGTCAAAGCAGGAAAATGGAGAAGTGCGAGGATTGGAGGAACTCTGACAAATTGTAATGTGCGGATGATGAGGTCGGAGCAACTTGTGTGCGATGTCCCCTGTCTGCCTAGAAAAAGACAAAAGGGGAGGGGGGGGGGGGGTCACCCCAAATATTGATTGGATTTCTCTTCATTTACTTTCCATTTTCTTCATTAATAAAAATATTAACACTTTGATGTCTGAAAGCATTCCTTCTCTACAGCGTCACAGCTGCCTAAGACTTTTGCACAGTAGTGTGTGTGTGTGTGTGTATGTATATGTGTGTGTGTATATATATATATATATATATATATATATATATATATATATATATACTCTCGAGTATAAGCCGACCCGAATATAAGCCGAGGCACCTAATTTTACCACAAAGAAAATGGGAAAACTTATTGACTCGAGTATAAGCCTAGGGTGTCCATCTGCATGCCTCACTGTGCCCATGACTAGACTGACGTTTAACATGGGAGTCTATGGAAGGGGTTCCTGGATTTGAAAAATCGGTGCTCCCCGGCCGTAGGTCCCCCAGACAACATACTTTGCACACTTGTAGAGGAGAAATAGGGCTACATGTGTGCCAAGTTTCGGGTCCGGGGGACCTACAACCGGCCGGTACCCGGGTCCCCAAAATCACAGGAGAAATGACCGTTTAACATGGGAGCCTATGGAAGGGGTGCCCAACTTTGAAAAATCGGTGCTCCCCGGCCGTAGGTCCCCCGGACAACAAACTTTGCACACTTGTAGAGGAAGAGTGGGGCTACATGTGTGCCAAGTTTGGTCGGTACCGGGTCCCCAAAGTTTGGGAGATCAGGCACAAATAGGTGACTTGAGTATAAGCTGAGGGGGGCTTAAAAACTCGGCTTATACTCGAGTATGTATGTGTGTGTGTGTGTGTGTGTGTATATATATATATATATACTTTGTGTCCCTCTATACAAGGACTGTGTCCGGTCCTCAGGGACGTTTTATATTCTGGGCCCAGAAGGTAATAATGAATGTTTTGGTCGGGCTCTGCGGTAACCCCCCCTCTCCATAGGAACTCATTGTACGGAGCTCTGCGCTGCGCATTAGTGGGGAGGAAGGAGGCAGAGCGGCTCCTCGACACTTTATCATACAATACGGGGAATTTAAGCGGCAATAACAGGATAATGGTTTACTAAGCCAAGTACCAAATCCTTAGTTTCCATAGCAACCATTTGTGCACATTAGGGGCGGTTAGCGAGTAGTATTCAGCCGGGGGTAAATGGCGGGAGGTAATTGTTTCTAGTAGGAGCCCCCGGTCACCCCCCCCCCTCCCCCCGAGCCTCCGTTTGTTTGACCTCATTATTTCCAGCTCTTCCATCTGCTGCAGTAATTACATTTGCCATTAAAATCCACCAAATAAGGTGCAGAGAGGTAATTTACCGTGACGGGGGGGGGGGGGGGGGTCGTGCCGCCCGTCTGCGACATGAAACGCCAAAACATGGAACTTTTTATTGTTCAATCAAAACCTGAAACAATCGGATAGAGTGGGGGGGGGGGGGGGGGGAGGGAACACTTCTGTCCCTGACACCATTAGGGAGATTTTCCCTCCACTTCCTGTCCCTGTGACACCTGTAAATGGAATGAGGGGTGTGGTTGTCACTCGCATAGACAGCAATAAAATACGTTTTAACACCCCCCCCCCCCCTTCCCGCCATGACTTTGCTAAAAATGTATTTTTTGTCCTGTATCCCTATTGGCGAGATTTTCTATTACTTTTGTCCCAACTGGAAATGGGGAGAAATCTTAAAGCAGAACTCCTGCTGCAAACGACAAGATTACAATATATAATCCATATACTGTATATACTCGAGTATAAGCCGACCCGAATATAAGCCGAGGCACCTAATTTTACCACAAAAAAACTGGGAAAACGTATTGACTCGAGTATAAGCCTAGGGTGTCCATCTGCATGCCTCACTGTGCCCATGACTAGACTGACGTTTAACATGGGAGTCTATGGAAGGGGTGCCCGGATTTCAAAAATCGGTGCTCCCCGGCCGTAGGTCCCCCGGACAAAAAACTTTGCACACTTGTAGAGGAAGAGTGGGGCCACATGTGTCCCAAGTTTGGGGTCCAGGGGACCTATGGCCGGCCGGTACCGGGTCCCCAAAGTCCGGGAGATCAGGCGCAAAAAGGCGACTCGAGTATAAGCCGGGGGGGGGGGGGGGGGCATTTTCAGCACAAAAAAATGTGCTGAAAAACTCGGTTTATACTCGAGTAGATACGGTAATAAAAAAAAAAAAAAAAGACAAAACTGCTTTTCCTGCAAACTTCACCTTCAATCCACAGATTTCCCCT